>JANHGC010005617.1:333268-349194 GCA_027560395.1 Boaedon fuliginosus | reverse complement strand
TCCCAGAACTCCTCAGCCAGGTGGCTGAGGAATTCTGGGAGTTGAAGTCCACAAGTGTTAAAGTTGCCAAGTTTGGACACCTCTGCACTAGATTGTTTGACTAGAAATGTACCCACAGTATGTGCTCCCAAAGAGAAACTCTCAATTGGGACCATGTATTTCAGAATGCCTGGAAGGTAGGAAACATACATTGCTCATACTTTGGACAAATATTTGCCCTCTTCAGAACAATAAGCAGTGGGAATATATATATAGGGGAGAGTTTGGAAAGAATAGATGAGATCTAACTGGCTTTTCCTAAGTGAGCAAACATGCTGAGAAAAATGGATATAGAAGGAGGATAGGAGAATGAGAGAAGGGATGAAAATAAGCTGGTTTGGAGTCAGAAAGATGAGAGAACGCTTCTCTCAATTGGTGCCAGAGCAGCAGTTAGGAAGGACTAGTGGGCTTTAGCCAAGGCCAGGGTACAGAGCAAGAAGGAAGCAGCATTTTTACCAAAAGCTCAGCTGGGGAACTTTCCAGGTTGATGCTTTGTGCAGGCACAAACCCATGAGTGATGCACAGAGACCACAAAGAATAACAATTGTCTCGATTCAGGCTCAGAGTAATTGTAGTATTGATACTTCTCAATACATTTCAATTAATCCCCACTATACATACTGGATGTAATCTGAATGTTCTGGTTTTTCTTCTTCAAATTTGTTTTTTATATGTGTGTGTATATGCCACAGTGAATTCTAACTGTAAAGGCTTGTGTACTATTTCAGGTGCTCATGCCTCTTTATTTGCATTATTGTATCTCACTTTCCTTCAAGGAACCTATGGTGCACAGGTTCTTGGTGGGATGTCTTCAGCCCCAGAATAGTCACCCTGTGACTTGATTTGGATTGAGCAGAAATGAGTCACCTAAATTTACCTGGGAGTTCCATGCTTGATTTGGAACTTGAATAGGCCAGTATTCCCCCCTCTGACTTCTTTATCTCTTGTTTTTTCAGGATGCAAGATGATTTGCAAGCTTTAATTGTATTTTATTATGTTTAACAAAAAACATTCAGTTGAACATTCTTTAAGTACTATATGCAGTCTGGAATAAATGTATATGCAAACTATTTTTAAAAAGCAATTAAACCATAAGCCATCTCTATAAGAAAGGAGCCCCAGAATTAGGGGACCAGCAATGATCCTACTCAACAGCCTGAAAGGTTAGATAATCTCAGATCATAGAAAGATAACCTTCCTCAAATAGAAGAAAACCAAAACAAGTATCTTAAAACTGACCTTTGAAAGGAAAATACCAAGGAAATGTAAGCAGAGTACTAATGTGTAACAGGCAAAGAGTCTGTCCCCCTTGCTAAAAAAAATATACCTTCTCCAGATCTTCCTGAACTCTTGGCACCACAATTGTTGACCAGTAGTGAGCTTACAGGATCAAACGTGGAAGCTCTGGTCATAAGCAAAAGTAACTATTGCTCCCTTTCCCATTCCTTTCTGGAAATATGCAAGTGAGACCTGGAGATAAACTTTGGATTTGTTTTTTGTTCCCAATCCCCACCCCCCATAATTTATTTGAAAGACTTGTATGGTTGCCCATATTGGAACAGCAATTCCAGGTAGCTTATTGACTTACATACTAAATGCAAAACTATTACAATTCTGACATCCCCAGAGCCTTGCATGGATTTTTAGAATTATTGGTCCTACAAAAAAACACACTCAATCCTTCAGCTATATCCTGTTCCCTCTTTTATACAGGTTGAATGATCCCAAGATGTCTGAAGTAGAGCGTCAGTCAATGGAGAGTGAACGGGCTGACCGCAGCCTGTTTGTTCAAGAGCTTCTGTTGTCCACTTTGATGCGGGAAGAAAGCTCATCCTCTGATGAGGATGAACGTGGGGAAGTTGCAGATTTTGGTGCTATGGGCTGTGTAGATATTATGCCTTTAGATGTTGCTTTAGAAAATCTAAATTTAAAAGAGAGTAATAAAGGAAATGAGCCTCCTCCACCTCCTCTTTGATGACATCCCACTTCGCAGACAATGTCCTCTGTGCTGTATTTGCCAATGAAAGTGGACAACAACTATCTTGGGTTTGTTTTGGTGATTGTAATTTCAGGTCTGTCACTCTTGTTACATTGTGTACATTCAAAGGAAGAGAGAAAAAGATATATATGATAATCATTTCCACTTAAAATAATTTTTACTTCTAGCAGGTAAATGTAGGTTTCAGTGCAGAGGGGAATCCTCTGTGCTCTGTACTTTTGACATGCAAAAGGCTCTCCTAATACTCCACATTCAAACTGAAGAGGAAAAAAAAAGAAATCTCTAATGAAGCTGCTGTGTGTATTTATGAATATTAATGAATAAAAACTGCTTGGATGGTTTACCTTTACTGCATGAGGTTTTTTGCAGCGTGCATGAGTTTTAGTGACCTTGTCATTTAAAAAAACACTTTTAAATACAAGGAATAAAACTACAAAACAACTCTCTCCCCCAAAGCTTTCCTATTATTCAAAGGTTACAAGACGAAGACGTTAGTGCTCATTTAGTGACGTGTGACCATCAAGTAGCTTTTGAATAATGTATATCAGAACCACCTTTTTTTCGTATGCTGTTGGCCCATCACGCAAGCTCTGCAGTGGGACTGCTTGTTGTTTTTCAGGGTGTGGCATTTTGCTCAGTGTGTCTTTTAATGTTGCCCTCTTTAATCATCAAACTTAACATATGGAATAAATCAGCCTGGTTTTTATGCATCGCCGGGAAACACAAAAGTAAGACCACTGCCAAGCTTGGCAACATGACCTTTTGTGTACCTTGGAATTGGCATACTTGTTTAAAGGGTTTCCCCCCCCCTCCTTCTTTTTAATGGTTGTTATTTAAAAAAAAAATTCAGACTGTTGACACATGTTTTATTCAGGTGTAGATGGTTCATTTATTCACTGTCTTAAAGTAAAAGTTAACCTGGATCATAATTGTCTTCTTTTAAAACCTTCACTATCTTGGTCATATGCCTAGTTATTTATGTATTTGCTTCCTAGTTGCAGAGACTTGTCAGTATCAGGAGAGCTTAAGATGATTCCCAGACTTTTGTCAATATATTGCAACTGCATTCTTAATGATAATTCCAGCACCTTTTAATTTATTGTTTCTTCTTTTTTTTCTGGCATAAAACATTTTTTTTTAAAAAAAGCCTTTTAATGGAATCATGCCACCTACATGCCTATACTATTAATCCTGTATGTATAAAATGTACAGTGTTTTGTGCATAGACTTTCATAATAACCCCGAGGCAGGGACAGGTGAGGGTATTGTGGTTTGGGATGGGTGGAGGGTGGGGCTGTGGGAAAGGGAATGTAAAGTTAGAGAAAGACAAAATTGCACACCGCTTCTGGTTAAATCTAAAACTAGGCTTAGACCACAATCATGTTTCTGCCTGGTTCTCTCACTTTCTTCACCCCTCGCCTGTATATTCTTCCACTTCTGCCACGTTACAAGCTTTTTAAGATAAAATAAAAAAAATTCAGATTCAAATAGCAGGTTAGAGTCTTAAAATGGTAAAAATCTATTGACAGCTGTCAGTTTTGACTCCAATTATTTCTTTATAAAATACAGTACGAGATTTGTTTTTTCTCTTTACTCTTTGAAACTGAATGTTCTAAAGGGGGAATTCTATGGCTGCCCTCTGGTTAAATTGGGTGTTTAACCCGGTAGGGTTTTTTAAAAAACAAAACTGTTGAGGATTTTAAAAACCAGTTTTCAAGCTGTAGTCTTTTCAAACACACCTGCACATTACAGTAAAACCCACAGTTCAATAAAGCATTTTCAAGACTGTTTGTTCAGTTGATTCTTTGATGTTGCTGTGTTATCGAAACAAATTGACTCTAGGCAGGCCTCTACAACGAAGTTTTAAGGAGGCTTACACCGGAGAAAGTCTTGGTTCTCTCACTCTTGCTCTCCCTGAACGCACAACTTCATTTTAAATTTTGGTTATAGACTGGAAAATACATAAAAAGACTCTATATGATTTGTTGTGGCTTGCTTGCTGACCATAGAGGATGTGGTGTTCTGTTATGACCACAAATGTTTAATTTCACGACATATACTGAAATTATAATGCTCCATTAAATCCATATATTCATTTAAAGTATTTCTAAATTGTCGGAGCTTAAGTGGCCAGGGACTTTCAAATTATGGGGCTTTTATTTCATGTAATTTGTAAAGTTAGTATTCTGTTTTGGAATGCCATCAACATCAGTTTCTTAAAAAGCATGAAACTGACACAATAAAAGCTTCACAAAAGTAGCATAAAATTGGATCTTACTGGAAATCTGAAGCAATCCACCTCACAAAGTAGTAGTTGTGGGAAAAATAGGAAGTATTATATATGTTTGCCACCTTGAGTTATTTGGAAAAATAATACAGGTGAGATAAAAATAAATATGTAAATAAAGTCTTAAGAAACAGCACTTCCAGAAATGAGATATAATTAAAAAATTAAAATCAATATTGTCGTAACTTCAAATCATGGATAGATTCACGGCACTGAAAATGTATACTCTAAAACAAACTGGATACTCTTTAGTTTGAATAGGTTGGAATATTATCAAATTCTAGAGCAGGGGTGTCAAACTCACGTCACAGAGTATAAGGACTTTCCCCCCCTTTTGCTAAAGTGGGTGTGGTCAGCACGTGACACATCTGGCCTGTGGGCTGGGAGTTTGACAGTCCTGTTTTGCGATAAAAGACACACAAGATCTGACTTTACCAGGTTGGTTATTAGGGTTTTTTTTAATTGCAGTTTGCTATTCAGAAACTGGACAAGTGAAATTCTCATACTGTCAGTTGACAAAAGCTGTGAAAAAGCTCAGCTTATTTTTAATTATTAGGAATACATTTAACACATTCTTAGATTACATATTGGATCTTTGGTTGGTTCTGTTTGTCTTTTTGACAATTCAGTACAATATGGTCAGCTGCCTCATTTCAGACCAATATTTGACAGTAAAAATAATTGATTTAAAATCTTACACAGAACAAGGTTGTCAAAATTAGTATGACTTTTCAGACTTTGTATAATCATTCGATTTGAAAGTACAGCTTTTTGCTTTTACCTGTATCGGGGTAGCCTTATGACCCCCGGTTACCTTTTAAGATATATTTTATTTACAAAATGGCTCAGAAATGTTGTTAATCTTCATCAGATAAAACCTAGGAATTCAAATCAAAAGACCATTTTTTTCATTTAATGCAAGCAGTAATTTCCAAATGCCTCAATTTTTAACTTATTGGCAGAACAGAGAGAATAATTAAACTCCTTCCACATGGTGGGTTTCAACAGGATCCAGTTACAACCAAACAAGTTTTTGTTTTCTCACCAGCAGCAGAAGCTGCATCTCACTAAAGCAACATGTTTAACTTTGGATGGTTTACTGCATACGTATGGAAATAAGAGAACAATCTTAGCTATATTTTGTGATTGTATAGTGCTGGTCCAATAATTTAGATCAAATACTTTTAAAGAGGCACCCGTAGTTTCCCACACCACTGCATTTCGCACCAGCTGAAGCTTTCAGATCCTGTTAAAGGCAGCTCCATGTACAGCATGTTGCAGTAGTCTAATTGGGAAGTGACCAATGCATGTGTGACTAAGCAGGGCCTCCGGGTCCAGGAATTGGTGCATATGTAACTGCAGCCTCATCCAGAACTCAAGCTGGAAGGTCTACAGAGATGGGGAGGGGAGAGGCTTTCCCTAAAACCTAGTTATTCCATTTTGCTTGGATGGCATTGAAACCTGTTGCTCCCAGAGGTGATATTCAACCAGTTCTGACAGGTTCCGGAGAACCGGTAGCAATAATTTTGATTGGTTCAGAGAACCGGCAAATACCACCTCTGATTGTCTGACAGCAGCAAATAACACCTCTGATTGGCTGACTGCATAGCCATACCCAAGCCATGCCCGAAGAACCAGTGGTAAAAAACCCGAATCCCTCCACTGCCCATCACACACCCCGTAACCCAACTATTCTTCCTTGGCATCAAACAGCCTACACTGGAGACGAAAAGCTATCATATTTGTATCTCACCCAGAGACTTCGTGTTGGTTTATTAATCAGATTTGTAGAAACCTCACATCTCACCAAAAGCAACTCTGGTGTTTGTGCTGATGTGAGAAACAGGAGATGGGAGTACCAGGCCTTGTGGCACCCCACCAAGCGGGCTGTGGCCTAGGCATTCCCTCCTGTATTTGGACTGCATCCAGCTTTTTTGGAACAAAAGTGCTTTTTGACATGCATTTGCACTTGGTAAAAAGGGAGTTGGAATGAGCACTTAAAATAGATATAAAATACCACCTTTGCAGCATCTCCATGATCATGTGATCAACAGATGCTTGGCAACTGGTTCATAATTACGACCGCTGCAGCATTTGAGTCATCTGATCAGCTTTTACAAGCTTCTGACATGCAAAGTCAGTGGGGAAGCCAGAGTCACTTAACCAGGTTACTAACTTATCAACTACAATGATTCACTTATCTGTGACAAGGAATGTAAAATGGGGCAAAGCTCAACAAATTCTCACTTAGAAACATAAATTTGGGACTCAATTGTGGTCGTACATTGAGGACTACCTGTATATAGTGGGTTGTGTTAAGTTTTATCCATATGCTGTAATGGCAACAAATCCAAAAACCTAAAGATGAAGAATATGATGAAAATTGCAGGAGTCCTTTAGCCACTACAAATTTTCAATTGTATATTGTCAAGGATATTCTTACTCCCAAAAAATTAAAACATCATATCTTTTAAGAAATCAATAGGAGAAATGAAAGGACAGCATAAAAGCCACAAATTATCTTCCAAAGAGCCCATTTGATGTGTGTCCTGGGGTATAGTAGCTTTCTCCTCACTGCCGAGATATCTAGTTAAATAGACTATTTATTAATAAAATTTATCTGCCGCCCCATCCCACAGGACAATTACGTCTTCTGGATAACACTCAGAATTCACTTGGAGCAGTTTGTTGCCTCTGCTTCTTTTTTCTAGGCTGCTGTCCGAGCAGGCTGGCAAATTCAGCCCCCTTCTCACTGCCAGGAGTTGGGTTATGTTACTGTTGCCAAATTCAGTGTCAGGAAGGGCAACTGAAGCAGGGTGGTACAGTAAGACCTACTGTATTATTTAGAGTGGCCCAGCTACGGAACAAGGCATTTGGGTCCGGGCATCCACTCCTACTTTTGCAATAATGTAACACTGAGTCACTACCTTTTAAGGGTCAGCTTTGCATCCCTTCATTGTGAGGAGTCTTCAACCTGCCACATAATGGCAGGACCAGACTTGAGGTTCTACTGATCATGGTGAGAGCCACATTGAAGTTCCAGTTGTGTCGGCATGATCAGCCTGGAAGCATTCCATTCCATGAAGGGAAGACGGCCAAGGTCTATGGAGATTCTCAGTCATCCAGGCGTGGTCCCAAAGGTGCTTTTTCACGAAAGTCCAGTTGCCTCTTGAAAAAGCACTTTTGAACGAAGACAGCAAAGGCTTATGGCAGGCTACTTTAAAGGCAGCTGAGAAACTGAGGGAAGCCCAACACTTTGCCACCCCAAAAAACTTTTATCACTGGCTTCCTTCTACCACCCACCACACCAAGATTTTCAATCCCTACTATTAAAGTAGATGGGGAGTCCTGGACATGTTATGAACAAAGCTGCACCAACTGATTAGAAATCCTAGGGACTATAAAAGCCCGCTCATTTCTTTGCTCCTCTGTAAAGTACTGGTATTTCTTCATAACTTGTTTTTTTTTAAAGAAATCTGCTTCACTTCCTATAAGAGTTTTTGAGTAGGCTTTAGGTTCTTGTACATAAGTTCTAAGGGTTGTTTTTATTCACTATAACAGCAGTCCTTAAAAGTGGATCCAACAACACCTTCTGATACAAGTACACTGGAGAGCGTATTTGATTTAACCAAAGAAGATGGGAAATCATATTCCGTATTGAAAACTAAGCCGTTCTGGGCAAACAACGGTCTCAATTACCTCAGAGAACTCTTCCGAAGAAAAGTAAGAAGACTGTTAGTTGTGACAAGATAGACGTTCTCTTGTAATAAAAAAGCATCACACATTTTATAGAAGCCTTTATTTACAACTTGTTTAACAACTGTACACTGGTTTTGTAGCCTTGGAAGCATGTTCCGGACCGAGGGGAAACACCTTGACCTCCTTCCCCTCAAAAGTTCTCTGAAGTTACAACCATTATTATCTTGTTTATCTATATACAGATAGGTTTTTAAAATCACAACAATGGCAGTATAGTGAGAAATTATACTTTTGGGGAAAATAATATCAAGTAATCCTAGAATTTCATTCTTAACAGAAAGAAAAAATACATTTTATTGGCAACGTGACTAACAAGTAATTTTGGTAGGTCAGGACAATCAAACAAGTTGTTATAGGTCGAACACATGCTTAGGATCTCAAAAAGTGGCAGCTGCATCAAGATATTAATGTTAAAGAAAGCCCAAATCATTGCAAGTAGACAGGCAACGCTGCCTAATGGAGGTTAAAAGCAAAATTCATATTTCCCCCCACTTATCTGATGTACTAAAGGGTTTCTGTAGGTGGAAAAAATTAAAAAAAAATAGGCATGATATAAAAAGGCTCCCAACCGCAAGCACATTTTTTAAGATCAGGCCAAAACACCAAGCAACTCACCCAACACCTGCAAAGCAAGTCCTTCCTAGGAGCCGATACAGTACAGACAAGAATATGCAAGGGAGCCAAGGGAGCAGACACGGAGTTTTGTAATTGGAGGTATCTAAATACGGAAGGCCACTCTATTGTGAGATAATGACGATTTCATTTTTATGGCACTGCTACCAAAACAACTCAAGAAGACTGACAATGTTGAAAGCCAAATTTCCAGAACTGACTTCTCAACTGCCAGGTCCAGCCAAGCATCTTTTCCTTGTATTGTCTATGTACCTGCAACAACGCAGTAATTCCAGCCGTAAACTTTCTCTGGAAAAAAAAAAGTGTCATAAATCATAGCCCCCGCCCCTTGCAGTGAATCAACAGAACCAGGAATTGACTCTATTTCAGAGTCTGAAGTTGCTGGAGGACAAACATTCCCTTTTGGCCTCACTGTTGAGCCACTATTAAGTTTTGCCCCAGTCTGGCTGGTAGAGAGGGTTAGCCAGAGAGGTATCCTTACTACTCGGTACTAGTTTTACTCCTCATCTATGATGCTGAATGTTAATATGGGATGCAATCAATTTATCTGAAATGGCAACCGCACTGGAACTGCCAACGATCTCTCTCCAGCAACGGTCCAAGCTACCCCTTTCTAAGTTTTGTGTCTCTGCCTCTTCCCCCCTGCAGATGGAAGGACCCCGTCAAGTTTCACAACAGAAGCAGATTCCAGTTGGAACCATTCAATGTTAAGCACTCCTGCATTTTCACATGAACACGTAGGTAGACCGTTCCTTAGGGCTTAAAAACAGAAGTCAGCAGCCGGGAGTCTCAGGGCCAAATCCTACCTCCCAGGGAGCTACAGTTGAGAATCGTGATGCTGATCAAATTGTAAGCTGGTTCCAGATGCAGTTGCTCTTGTAAGGAGGCTCAATGGGAGCGAGGCTGGCTTCCTCCCTTCCATCTCCCTCAAGCGGCTCTCCCATAAAACTGACCACGTCTTCCAAAAGCTTCATTTCTAACCACGAGATGATAAAAGCAGTGATACAAATATAACCGCTAGACAATACTCCCTCAGGTTTTCTCCCGTAGTGCCGTGTTTCCTACACCTGCCTCAATATAAAGTGAAATCTACAGCAGAACAAGCCGATACGTACAAGAGTGTGAAAAAAAAGCAGCTTTCAATTTTTTAAAGGCAGCACAATGCATTCCAACCGTCAACGAAGTCTACATGAATAACAGCAACATTTCATAACAAAAAGAAAGACACATTAGTGCAATCCAAAGGGAAGGTAACAGAGATGAAGGACAGAGATAAATACACTCAACCCAAAGAACAAGGAAGTTCTATCACATAACACTGAAATGCAGGAAAGGCACAAGTTTTTTTTTTTAAATGTTCCTGCGCTCTACATTCCTTTCCAGAGCTGCTTGTGCATGTATAAATGGGTTGAAAAAAAAGGAAGGGTAACAAGTCTGTTGAAGAAGATGCATAAAAACAAAAAAAGGGGATCTAAATGTATTAAGACAGTAAGCAGCCTCAGTACATACAACATTGCATATATTGAGTGACAAGGCTTGGGCATTAAATCAAAAGTTGGAAAGGAACTGGCAACCCTTCCTATCCATTTTCTCCAACAGGAACAACAACCACAACAAAATTGTTCTGATATATATATATGTGTGTGTGTGTATATATATAGTATTGAACATTAGTGCATAAAATCATACGAGTAAATAAAGGTGCATTTATAAAACATATTTCAGTCTAAAGGTGTGTATTGCAAGCGGTCTGTATGTTAATACTGTTAACAGGAAGAACGGAAGTTGCCAAATAGCACTGTCAATGAATGCTAATATATTGTGTGCTCTAGGAGCTTGGCCATCTGCCCATCTTGTTTTCTAGAGCTTCAACATTTTGCTAGGTGGGGAAGTGGGAGATGATGTGGTTCTCTCTCTCTATACTTCCCCTTGCAAATAAACTCCACTCTTAAAAAGAAAAAAGCAGATGCCCAGAAATGATATGCTATTTGATATTAACTAATGAAACATTTGGCTAACTTAGAACAGACTGGAAGAAAGAGATGTATGGAACAGCCCTTATTTTTCTAAGCAATTTAGCAAATTTGGGGACGATCGTTACTATATAGTTGGCTTAAGACGATGAAATAGAAATTAATAATATCAATGAATGCAGCCTAAGATGTGAAAATACCTTTGCAAAAGGAGTCTACAGAATTTATTGGCCCTCAGTAAATCCACAATGGGGTGATCCTTTGGGCGTATCTGTACTAGACACTATATCGAAAGAAAGAAAGGAAATTCTATCTAGCAATTCCCTGCCGGGTTGTATTATATGAGCTCCTAGGCTATTTATACAGGAGACTTTGCTGTATATAAAAATTCAAGCTTTTTAATATGTCAAACGTAATGTAAAAAAGCTGATCACTTGAAATTGTTAAATCATTTTGCACAAAAACTTCCCACAGCTTCCCACTGTGCCTCTTGCAATTTGCTGTTAACCAAATCCACTTTTCCCTGATCACATTCAGTTCTCTAGTTGCCCAAATGACTTCTGAAAATCCAGCTCAAACCGAGCAATTATTTGAAACAATAATAATAATGCTGGACTAATTAGGTATATTTTCACACACAAGAACAGTCCATCTTGAATTATATACTCCAGCTTCAGACTTTCAGAATCCAAATGGAAAGTCTAATTAGTTTTCAAGACAAAAAGGCAGCTTCAGTCATTGGTTATGTGAGGCCAGGACTACCATGTAGATGGCCTAAAACTCATTATAAGGTCAAGACTGCCTGTAACCTTTATGCAACCTCCCCCCCCCCCCATAAGACTGAAAAAAATACCCTGGCTAATAAGGAACAATGTCTCTTGCTTCCTTTGTAATACAAGGATAATGGAGGTGAGCAACCCACGGTCAACTGTATTAATAATGAAGTAGCAGCCTACACTTTTCCATCTGTGTAAATTCAGCTAAACTATATAGCAAAAAATTCATATCAAACATTCTTTCTCAGAAATATGGACAATGTGCTCCTAACCCAATACTGAAATGAAATATGTCCCTCTGGTGTATTTTAATGGCTAATTAATGGTTAATTTTCTCAACCTGATATGTCTACCCTAAAGATACATTCAAGTATGCAGTAGGAAATATCAAATATTTGGTGTGCTAGCAGGTTACCAGCATTCATTTCATATAATTCCTTAAGTTTCCAGTATCTAATTGGAATTAAGATTTAACTGATCACTTCATACATTAAAGATCAGAATTAATAGGAGAAAAAACACAACAAATATATCTTAGCCATGTCCTTTTAGGAGACATACAAGTATGAAACAAAAAAAACTTGCAATGGGAAAAAATAGCTAATTATAAAATTCTGGAAACAATGGTTTAACACAACTCTAGCAGAGATTTTTTGTAACTCATTAAAAACCTTGATGTTGCAAATAGTGTTATAAGAAATGTTTCAAATAAAAAGTGTAGACTAGTTTGAAGATCCTACATGATTTTTTCTTTAAATTACCTTAGCCAGAAAGCCTGTATATGGCAATAAATTACATAGCTCCTGAATTCAACGAATTGCACAGCCATACTTGACTCCTCCATAAATTAAGGACACTGTATTTATTTAGATGCAAATAATATCCCATTGTTTCAGTAGGAAATACAGGCCACTAACTTTCTTTGGCTTTCTTGATATATTTCTTGATATTCCATTTTTTTAACTTACAGAAATGCATGTATGGGCATCAAAATCAATGAAATATTTAAGTTACAAAGCCTTGAAGTTTAAAAGAATGAGACTTTGCATCGGACATACCTATCACTTCTGCCCAAGTAGATCTGAACTAGCCCGACTAGGGAAATAAATTCAAGGTGCTTTCAGGAAAGGTGAAAAATATAAAAGGCTAATTTAAAAAAATGAAATAAAGCTGATCAAAAACCTCAGTAACAACTAGTCAGAGAGTGAGTGAAGAGACTGAAAGTTGAAAAAGAAGAGAAGGTAGATCTGTTTATGAAAAATTACATTCAAGTTTTTTTTCAGGCTAGACTAAATAATCAGGTTTCATTAGATTACCATAATAGTTGGCAGAAAAAACATCTTCAGACGTGAGTTTTGCTCTGTTTTTGCGTACAAAAACACAGAAGTAGCCAATTAACAAGTTTACTCTCGAAAGAGTAAGTACTGTACAGGCTTTATCAAAATAAGGTTAATCAACAAAATCTGGGAGTTTTTTTGCATCAGCACAAAAGGCATGATGGCTACTTAATAAATTTGCTTATGGATGTAAAAAGGATTCCTACCAAAGGAATTAGCCTTACAGTGATTACTGAATGATTTTTCTGCAGCCGGGACAACATCTGGCCTACTTTACTAAATATTGGAAACATACTAAAGAAAGACCAATGGCATCACATTTTATTTTTATCACCTTTACATGAGTGGATTTTAAAAACTCATTTCATGTGCTTAGATGGTAATGAGTTAAAAGCAACTGTCTTTAGGTCAGAAAATTATTGTGCACAGTATGAATGTATTAACAAAAATTATCCATACCTAAATAAATATGGTGATAAAATCCAGATGCATTCAGTTCAGAATGAAAAATGGTTGTTACCTTACCTGCCTTGACCCAAAGATCCAAGGCCTCTTGAAAGCCTTAAGAAGTCAACATAAGCTTATGTTTAGAAAAACATAAAGCAAAAGAATCTCTTTCCTGAAGTCTTCAACAAAACCTCCATCCATATGGAACTGTTTAACTTGAGTTAATCCCAAAGATTTGAGAAGGGTAGATGGTTGCTCAGAAACCAGACTTCATCACTTGCAGAACCAGAGAAACACTAACCCTGCTTCTGACAGATCCATAACTGCACAGGCATGACATATCACTTAGCACAACCGGTTAGCAAGTTTACATATTAGAATGATCTTAACTACCCCAAGACATCAGTGCCAATGTCAAGTGGGTTTATCCATCTTATTGACCTATCAAAAACATTCCTCATTAATGGAGGGCATATTTTTTAAAGCAGCATTTAAACAATCAATCAGATAAAGCCAAAGGAAACGAAGTAACAGCAGCATAAGATAATTCCATGAACATGTCTCATCGGGTTCTTGCAACTTCTGCCAGCAGGTCTATCTAATCTTTGCAAGTAATGTTACACATCTTTCTATGTAGCACTGATGCAAATTGCATTACCCTATTCAAACAGATCAAATTAGTGTGAAAAAGAAAAGAGGCCTATTTCTTTCAATGCACCAGTAGCTTTGGGAAGAATGCAATACCGTTTAGCCATGGGACAAGTCAAATTTGTTTTCATCCATTCTAAGGTTTTTGTCAAGAGATGACAATTGCATACGAAAAGGGTGATGGGAAAATTCCAATAATACCCTCCATTGGGTGTTTTTCAACATTTTGGCACATTAAAAGACGAAAGGAAGACTACAGAAAAGAAGAAAGTTAAAAATAAAAGTTCTGTTCTGGAAATGAGACATGAAGAGACAATATTGAAAGAGTGCTGGCTAAGTTTTCCTGAAATACAGTCACTTATAACAGAAGTAGGTCTTCATTCCAGGATGGCTTCCATTCAAAAGGCAAGGCCAGGACTCCCTCTACCTTGCTGTGGCTGGCTGGACGTGGCCCGGATAGGCTCTCCGTGTGCTGGTGGCTTGCCTTTGCCTAGCTAGGAAAGACTGTCCTGAACCAGTACTAGCAAGTCTGTCTTCTACTGCCTTTTTATGAAGAGTCATCCCCTAGAGAGAGAAAGAGATTAAAAGAAAAAGCATGTGGTTTTAGTGTGGGAAGCTGACCGGGCTGCACTATTTCTTCACCAAACCTATTATGAACTGTTTCCAATAAAAGAAATGGTAAGGTTGGTACTTACCATGAACCTCCATTCTCTGTGGACTCCGTGAGGGGATTGGTGATGCTAATGGGCTCCACCCCCAATTAGGCAAGTCAGATTGTTTTAGAGGGGTGGAGTTCCTCCTGTTGCCCAGACTGTCATGGCCGATAGAGAGGCCGTAAGCCAGCCTGTAACTAGAGAACTGAAACCCTAACTTCACTTTATTAAAAAACAACCATAATCACGTACCTTGAAGTACGAAATCCCCGTTGGGGAAAACAACCATAATAATGATACCTGGGAGGAAACAACGGGTCGGAAGAGGAACTTAACATTAAATCCCCTAGTCATGCAGAGCAGGCGGGACACTGATCCCATCAGGGAATCCACAGAGAATGGAGGCTCACGGTAAATACAACCTTACCATTCTCCAGTGTTTAACTCCATGATGGGATTGGTGATGCTAATTGACACCAATACCCCAGCAGTGTCCTAAGGGAGGGCTGTCTGACTCGGGATAACAGCTGTCTGAAATACCCTGTGACCAAATGCCACAACCCTGGACGCATACCTATCTACTGTGTAACGTCTGATGAAGGTATGAAGGGAACTCCAGGAGGCTGCCCTGCAGATCTGCTCTAGAGAGGTGCAAGCCTGGTGAGCAGCTGAGGTGGCTAGGCTTCTTGTGGAGTGCGCCAGGATGCCCTGAGGGGCCCCAAGACTCATAGGCCTGTATGATGGTTTCTCTAATCCATCTAGAGATGGAGGAGGGGGAAACCTTAAGGCCCCTGTTCCTGAAATTAAAGGAAACAAACAGGGACTCCGTCTTTCTGAACGGGGAAGTTCTCTTAATGTCCAGGCAATGCCACTCCTTTTCCTGACCCATGGATGGGTTAGGGTAGGAGGGGAGGATAGTTTCGGCTGAGGATCCCCTGAAAGAGGAGATCCTCTCGAAGAGGAAGGCCCTGAGGGGGGACAATGGATAGGTCCATGAGGGTCAAAAATCAAGGTCTTCCGGACCAAAATGGGGCGACCAGCAGGACTTCTGCTTTTTCCAGTCTGATCTTTTGGATAACATGTGGAAGAAGCTTTGTGGGGGGGGGCGGGGAGGTGTACAGAAGGCCCAGAGGCCAAGGTTGGTGAAGGTCCCTCTGAGTGAGGCAGTTCCTCCTGCTGAAGAATCTGGGGAGCTAAATGTTGAGGTGGCATGCAAAAAGATCGATCTGCAAGGGGCCGAACTGCAGGAGGAGACTCCTGAAGACTTCGGGATGGAGGTGCCATTCTGCGTTGTCCATCTCCTTTCTGCTGAGCCAGTCAGCTGTCACGTTTTCCACCTCTTGGATGTACCACGACCTGATGAATGGGACCTGGG
>JANHGC010005617.1:260340-275556 GCA_027560395.1 Boaedon fuliginosus | reverse complement strand
GACCTTTTGCCATTCGCGGAAATGGCGTATAATAGCGCTGAGCATAGTAGTACAGGGAAGTCTCCATTTGAGATAGTTCTGTTCCCATAGTTTCAAGTTCTCATTAATGTAGTCTTCAAAGCTTAACTTTACTGTCTATGATGCTACTGGAATAGTATGCATATTGTGCACTAGTATGCCTTTCAGAGAAAACTGCATATCAAAAATTAATGTGTATATTGCTTGTTTTGTTTTCTTTTTAAAATATTAGCAAATAAATTGGGTGGTGTTTGCTAGAACTGATTTATAACTGCATGTATTTATCACTGACATAGATTCAGAATATGTTTATTATTAAAAGATGGAGATATCAAATCAGACCATAGAAATCTTATGTCATGTTAATTGCTGTGGCCATATAGACCACTAGTCTAAGTTGGAGATAGATCTTGCAAGTTAAACTTGATTTTTTAGTGATATTAGAGAGCCATACCTACAGAAGATATTTTTTTCAAGTCTGACCTAGAATTTGGGATTCCTGATGACCTTTCATCCAACTAGTAGCAAAGCTGAGCCTGCTTAGTTTTTCAAGATTGTCCTAGGCAGTGTCATATATATGTGGCATATTTTCTGGCAACAAGTTTTCATTATCCAGGTCTATGAGAGCTCAGGGAAGTATGAGGGAGTAAATTTCATAGGAGATGGAATTCTTCATTTGTTCCCCTAAAGAAAAGAAGATTGATAAAGTCTTACCTTTAGGGATCCTGAAGGTGACATTATATAAAAGAAGGAGTGTGGAGGAAGATTGCTGTTCCTCATTTAATTGAGCAGGGAGAAACCATTCTGTAACGCCCAGTTCCTGAGCAATGAAGACCAGCCCTTAAAATTGCACACAAAAAGCAAATGGTGAGTTGTGCAGCTGAATTGAGGAATCTCCATAAGCTTCTCCTGTGCACACTAGCTTCAGCTTTTAAGAGGAAATAGAGCAACAATGCTAGACAGGAAATATATACTGTGAGAAGGACCTTCTACAGAAAAGTTTGTATTTGGCATCTCTGAGAAAACTGTGTTGACTGGGTATTTATCTCCAGCATGTGGGTAATCTAGGCACAACAATGTGAAAGGAAGGTTTTCTTGATTTCCTATGTATGGGGTTACTAGATGTGTCTGGCAGGAAGACCATTGTATGAGATAAAATACTGACTAGATGTTCTAGGTCTGTTCTGTTCTCATAGTTTCAAGTTCTCATTAATGTAGTCTTCAAAGCTTAACTTTACTGTCTATGATGCTACTGGAGTGCTACATTGTGTGTTGGTCCTGCCACATAAACGGCGAAGCAAGTGGTAGCATAAAATAAATAGCACATCAGCAATGCCTTCCAGAACTTGTTGAATGGTAAGCCTGCTTTAGTTCTGCCCATTTTTTACCCTGATGAGATAATTAATCTCAAATTTAATTACCAAGTCATCTTTGCCAAATGAATAATCAACATATGCAGCTGGCTTAATTTCATCTTTTAGAAAATGACACACAAATGAGACAATCTAGTTAGTTCATACAGTCTGGCTAGATCTGATTTGTTGGTATTGAAAGATATACTTTTTGTTCCTGGTTCTTTCCTTGAAAGTTGAGGTAGCCTTGTCCAAAGACAGAGCCCTCTTAAATAGGAGATACTTTTGGATATATTGTTTTAAAGTTTAGGCCAAAACATCTTGGACAGTATTCTTTCTCAAAGTGATCTTTTATCTTCACAAGAAGAAAATTTTTCTATCAATTACGTCTCTGCCTTGAGACCAGACTAGTCTTCTGCAAGTTTGTATTGGTAGGAACTTATGTTTATACCATTACAATGTAATTAATATTTCCTTTGATTCTGAAGATGACACAGTGATGAGTCTTCTCATTTCCAGCTCAGTTTTAGCTCTGGAATGGCCAACCAGGAAACTGAAGTTCAATGACTGGTACTAGATGATGATTCAATGATAGAAGGAATAAGTGACCAGGTTCTGCTGGCTGTAGTGCTTAGCATCACATTCCTGGTTGCACTGACATACAGGCTATTAAGAGATGGGCAATCGGATATTCATCCAGAAAACCAAGAGCTAGTGAGAGCAATTAGACAGCAAATACAATTGGAACAGGAAAATAGTGTTGGTAAGGCAACATTTCTATACTGATTTGTCCTGGCTGGTGTGTTTGCAACAGGCTACATTTCCCATTGAAACCAATTGTGGTCATCTTTTCTGTGGTTCCTGCATTATTGCATATTGGAGGTGCGGTTCATGGCTAGGTGCGATACACTGCCCTATCTGCAGGTAAATGGTAACTTTATTTTTATCACTCTTTGATGCGGGACAAGACGTGCTGCATGACATTAGCGATTATAATAGAGATTCTCAGGACAGCCAAGATCAATTATGGAAAGGATTATGGATTTACCTACATTATTACATCATGCATTCAGAGAAATGTTTTCTGTCAGTGGACTTTTCTGGATGTTCCGCATCAGAATATTCCTCTGTCTCCTGGGGGCTTTGTTATAACTTGCATCATCGTTGGACTTTCTTCCTGAAGCTTTGTTTGGAATATTAGGAACAGATGAAGACAGATGTCAATAATTAACATTAAGGTGCATTAAGTCAATTAACTGTTTTGAGAAAAAATATCTAGATACAATTTTGGTTATTAAACAGCCTTCATTTGATCATCTTATGCAATCAAAAACACACCTTTATTTCAGACATAAACCAGCATAAGATTACATGAGATTATAAAAGTATAAGGGAAAAGGAATTAATGTCACAGTGATTAGGAACTGGAAATTTGATGTGTGATATTAAAAAGGTGTAACCCATTTATATATGTTTACAGCAGATGAATGAGTAAATGCCATTTAAGCCACCAGCAATGATAAAAGGGAAATTGTCTTGGAATATTTTATTTGAATTAGCTAGACATGAGCTTAAAACATTTGTTTAATGTTTAATTTCATATTAAATGTTAAGTTTCATAAATGCCTTTAGGTTGTGGGTAAACAGATAAAGGTGATTTAATTTTAAGCACAATTGTTTAGAATGTCTGCCTATGCAGGAAATGCTCAAGCAGTGCAGTTATTAAATAAGCTTGTGTTATAACATTATATTGCACCACAGAGTACATTACAGTGTTGTGACTATGTACAATTATGTGTTTTTTCAATATAATTCTTCCCCATGGAATTGCACTGTCCACTGTGGAGAGAATGCTGTCTTCTCCATAACAAATGATTGTATGTACTAAGGTTTTGCATTACAATATTCAACATGTTTTTTGTAAAAGTAGAAGATAGCCTAGCCTAACGCGAAGCTTTATTATGTTACAGTATTAGGCAAAAGTTTACGTTTAAATTGTAACTGGCTTCTTTAATCAGGTGAAATACTAAATGGCATATTAAGCTGAAAGAACCATTAGCCGAAATTTAAAACTGAGTTTTATAGAAAGTATACTTGAAATAACAACTGGTAATGGGGACCATAGATATATGGTTATATCATATGACCACAGTTTATATGAAAAGTATATAGACATCCTTAAGAGTAAACCTCATTGAACATTGTAGGCCTTGCTTCTCAATAAGCACACATAATTTCAGACACAGGTCTTCTCAAGTTACATTTCAAAGTGGTCCTAAACCATTATGAAATGCCTTGTTTAAGCCATGCAACTCTTGTTGAAGAAAGAGAAAGCGACTAACAACTCTACAATGCTGGAGAAACTGTAACCTTCCATATGATGTGAACTGTAACTTCGAGCTTTCCTTGCTATTTGTGGTCCCGGTTTGAACTAACGGAGTATCCTAACTATACATTCTCCGGCTTGCTTATACTATTTCATTTCATATCCCAACTGGAAATATACTAACCTGTGAAGAACGTGCACTATCTCCTTAGACCTATGCAGAACAGCGTCTTTACTATAAAAAGAAAAGAAAGAGAATAGGCATATAGGTGCTTGGATTATAAGTGGTGCTATACAACATTTAATCTCCAAAAATATAGATATTGAGTGCTGAGCTATATGTGGAATGTTCTTAACCTTGTAAGCATCCAAGAAATAATTACTTAGGTCTTGCTTTTTAGCAAACGCCTGCAGAGAATGAAAGCTTTGTTGTAAGTTAATAAATGCAATGTTTTTTTCTTTAAAGAAGACGCGGAGAAGACCAGAGGATACCCATTTCTGGTCTGAATTCTCTATGGCAGTGTTGTCATGAAGACTTATATTGAACTTAAAATTATTATTAGCCAGGTTTTTATTATTTTTATTTATATCACACCATTGTTTTTATAAACAACTCAAGGCAGTGTATATATCTAATACCTCTTCCTCCAATTTTTCCACAACACTCTTTAACGGTTTTTAAAATTTTATTCCCATTTAAAACTGAATTTTGAATACTGCTTTAATGTTGAATATTGACTAATTTTAAATATTTAAAATTATGATTAAAGGGGGTGGGTATGATTAAAGTCAGAGAGGAGGCAATGTTTAAGTCTTATTTCCAATCATATAGCTGCAGTTAGAGAAGAGGAAACATGTGCATTAAGATTGACTTTAAAAAATCCAAGGCTTTCAATTTCATGAAATGGTTGCCAAAGAAATCTCCCATTATTAACAAGTTGGGTTGTTACATCAATAATCATCTTCATATACTCTATATGAAGACTGGATTTGAAATGCCATTTTGGTTTTTGCTTTCATTTCTAAGTAGGGGTTCCAAGTGCCAATGTCAACAAATGAATACGTTGAGATGTACATATGGAGTACGTTTGAGTAGTAATTTTTGTAAAAATGGACATGTCTCTCTTGCTTCCTTCTCAGAATGCTGAATGTGACCACAGTCTTAAGTTTTCTTTTAAAATGTGGAAACATTTTCATTGTTTTACTTCTATAAAACGTATGTGTTAAATTTTCAAAGTTATTTCTGGAGAACATGTTTGAATGCACCTGCTGCATACTAAAATTTATAGCAACTTGTTCTGTCCATGTTTGAACTGAAGAAAAGGGAACATGATACAATAATTTAGAAAAAGAAAGTACTTTTATACTAAACCTTGTAATACTTCACTCACTCCCTTGTCCTCAGTAGCATCTTGACAGTGTTTCTTGGCTTACTCGGGTAAAATTCTAGCATGATGTGACTTTCGAATGAGGTAAATTTGGCAAGCACCAATCCTGTGTTTCAAGGGCAGGAAAGATAGAATCAGAAGTTACGAAACATAGAATCTTGATCATGTACAGTTTATATGTTTACAAAGAAGAGTTATCTTCAATCTTATTTTAAAGGCCTTCATGTGATGTAAGTGCAGAGTCAAAGTAATTATTGCTAGTTACTGCTTTCTTAGTTTCATTTTTGGTGAAATTGAGGCATTTATTATGCTAAGCAAAATAGTTATAATTACAAATAGAGCTTTAATACCCTACTTTTTTTCTGTACTGATGTTTTTCTGGTATTCTGGTCAACAAATGTCTATTTAGAGTTTTGGGATACCTCCCTGGTGGGGCAGCAATCAGTAGCACATATGGCTTATTTGAGTTTAACTTAGTCTGCTATGTTGGCCTCGCTCCAAATAATTCAGTAAATATTTGTTCAATAAAACATGGCATAACAAATTGTCTTCATGAATCCAGCACGAGTGTTCTACTGATGCTCTAAGATGGTATCATGCTTTCCAATTGGTGGACAGTTTAAAACTTTTTTCTGGGAATTTTTCTAAGAAATTTTTCATCTAATGCACACAGCTTCTTAGGTTAGCCCTTCTCAACCTTGTTCCTTCCAGATTTTGGCAGGAAGACAGAGAATCGTATTCATATTATCTTTTTTCTTAGCTTGTACCCACTTTCCAACATACACCCAGTTTGAATCTATAGAAGAATGTTTCTGTTTATGTTGACTATTAATATATAGTTAACTAAATCAGTCTCCGATTGCTTTGTAAGAATTTGGACAAAAAGTATCACAATGCCTCTAATGTAGTTGTAATATAGAAATACACACCATTTTGCATTACCTCATATGAGAACTGTTGCTTTTATTGTGCAAGGTGAAAAATATCTAGATTTGCTTATAATTCGTCAAGAAAAATGTCCTCTGTCAAATCTTTGATACAAAGCATGAATGATCTAATCTCATTTTATATGCTGCCTACATATTTAGATGGGTACTACCCCCACATAGCTATTGCACTAATTTCTAAAAGGAATTGAGATTCCTTATACAAAGTTTAATCTTTGTAGTTTACATGCAGTAATAAATCGTCAGTTTACATGCAGTAATCACATTGAAATTTAATTATACATTATGTATTTGATTTAGAACTTTTTTTTTCTTTTAAAAAATATAACCTGTTGAGGCTTAGTCTTCAGGATGGATTGTACATTTACGGCTCTGAAATCCTAGTATTATTATTGTATGGCATTGTTACATTAGCCAGGAGACCACAATGTTATTGCACAGTAGTAGACTGGATTGCGAATTTACCAGGACATGCTTGCGTGCTTCCCAAGATGCGCCCTAGCTGGCTTTGCACCAGAAAGATGAACAGCTCTTCCTGCAATGTCATCTAACCCTAACCCTTTCCCGGAACTGCCTCATGAACAGGCGCCACAACCAGAAAGCCGGCAGGAATCTAACTGCCTAAACAGAGCACCAATTCGCCATCCCACCAAAGTGATACCTATTTATCTATTTGTATAGAACATATTTTCAAATTGTTAGGCGGAAAGAAGCTGAGGCGAATGACGGGGGTTCACCCTGCCATACAGTGCTAGGACTCGAACCGGTGGAGCATAGACCATCTCCAGCGTCATTAAGCCGTCGAGCCACCACGCCTCTTCTGAAATCCTTGTTTGTTAATCATACTAATACAAAACTATGCAGCCACCCTTTTTAGAAAATGTTTGCAAGATAAAATATTTAATAGAAAATCTGTACAGATAGTTCTCGATTTATTACCACAGTTGAGCCCAAATTTTCTGTTGCTAAGCAAGATAGTTGTTAAGTGAGTTTTGCCCCATTTTATAACCTTTTATACCAGAGTTTATTAAATCATGTGAAGCTGGCTTCCCTTATTGACTTTGGCTTCCCTTATTGACTTTGCTTGTCGGAAGCCAGCTGAGAACTTTATAAATGGCGATCACTTAACCATATGTCACAATGCAACTGTCATAAATACATGCCATTTTCCAGGCCTCCAAATTTTGATCACATGACCATGGGGATGCTGCAATAGTCCTAAGTGGTCATAAGTCACTTTTTTCGGTACCATTGTAACTTTGAACAGTCACTAAACGAATGGTTGTAAGTCAAAGACTATCTGTAATCACATCATGCTATCTAGTTGAACCCACAGTATTTTAAAACACTTCTGCTATCTATTGATCTTGTAATTAAAAACAACACTGTATATAGGAATTATGCTAAAATGACTTTCATTTAAGGAAGAATTACACTGCAATACTATCTATATTCAATGAAGGGCAAACTCCACTGAATACACTCTTGAGTAGGCATATATAGTATATGGTTACAGTATTAGTAACTGAACTTGCTCAATAATGGCCTGGAGACCGGAGCCTGTAGATTACATACTATTACATATCTTTTATAGAAAAATCTAACCTAATTTTTGTTTTTATTGTAATAAAAACATATATGAAATAAGAAATGTACTCTGGCAGTTTATTTTTCTGTTTGTAATAGAATCATAGGTTTGTATTCTCTAAAACATGTTTAATTTTTTAAATAATTTTTATAATTTTAAGAGTTTTAGAAACAAAGATTAAAAAATAAAATAAATTAGCAAAGAAAAAAATCAAAAAGAAAGCTAAAAATGCAAACAACAAAAAAGAAAAATGTTGAAAAAAATACAAAGAAGTGGTTTCCAATCATCTTTACAGCAGTTATAATTCTAAATTTACTTCTTTCTCTCAAATTAAATCATTATTCTCTTCTTTCTATAATATATTCTGCCTATTCATCAAAACCACAAATCATAAATCTTTGTGTTTTCCACATAAGGGGTTTCTAGTCAGCAGTAAACATCAACTTTTTTCTATTAAAAAAAACCTCAATTTGGCCACCTCAGCAAGTTTTAACATCTTTACCAACCTTTACTCTGTTGCAGATATTGCCAGATCTTTCTACTCTTGCTGGAGTTACCATATATACAAAAAAAAAAAAATAATCCCTGGCATTTTTCTTTTTTTTTAATAATTTTTTTTATTGTTTTCAAAAATAAAAGTTTAAAAATACATCTTTTGGCTTGAAGCACGAATTGCTTCTTCAAATCACAGTAAACATACATGCTTAATCTTTCATCATATTCAAATACTTTAACTTTGTAGTCAAAGATTCTAGTTAAAATCATTCTAGTATATGTCACATTAGACCTAAAATCTCCATTAGCAAATCAGTCTCTAGCCCTCATCCCTACGCTTTCTTTTCGTGAAGTCTCCTGTCATTCCTTTTTTCCTCTCAACATTTTTCAAATAAGTTCCAAAGCCGGTATTTCCCTCAGGTGATCTTTTCCACTTCGTTATTTGTTCTTTCTTATTTGATGTCTCCTCAATCTCCACAGCCTCCTTTAGTAGTTTAAGTTTGTCTCCAGGGCTCTTTCCAAGCTTTTTTTTAAATGTCTCTGTCTGTTTAAAGTTTTTTTCTCAAATAGCAGTCGCCATTTTCTGCTGTTCTTTAATTTGCTTCGTCACAGTCTCCTCTCCATTTTTCAACTACATGTCTGCTCCGGTTCAGGTATTTCCCCAACTGCTTCTTCTTGTTCCATACTTTTTATTCCTTTCATCATTTTATCCATTGTAGCTCTAATTTTCAGTCCCAGCTCCCGCATTTCCTCGAAATTCCCCTTCATCAATTTGATGTGCTCCGAAGCCTCGGCAAAGTTCTTTACTCTCTCCGTCTCTTCCTCCGTCCAGACGTCATCTCCAAACCACCAAACAGTCCATTTTTTTAAAGAAAGTTTCTTCAAAATTTAAAGCAGTTATCCATTTAATTCCCTCCAGTTCCAGTCATTTACATTTCAATTTTCAAAAAGCATCAGCAATGTTAGTCAATATTAATCTCCAAGAAACACACACTGGTAGACTCACGAGAATGGGCAGTCATCTTGACTCTCTCAAACACCGCTGGTCTTCTGTTCCAGGACCCCACTCCTCTCGGCTTTTACTTTGACATATATCTGACAGGTTTATCAGTTTGCCCCAACGCCCACCTCCATGTGGCTCTTCCTCTCTTCCTCCTGCTCTTTTCCGGTTTGTTCTAGGCTTGCTGGTAGCTTGATGACAGCTGCACTTTCTTTTCAGCTTCTGGCTTGGGGGAGGCTGAACAAGGAGAGGAGGGATTTCGCGATTTCCCTCGACCCTCCCTGCAAATCCCCTGTGCTTCGCTACCCACTACAAGGGACTTAGGTTCCTGCCGGAACCCCAAGGCTGAGAGATTCAGGGCCAAAACCGCGAGAGCCCGCAAGTTTCACGCCCTGTATCTCCCGAGCTCAAACAGGAAGTCGTGTTATCCATCTCTTAAATACCTTCACTTTTAATTAACTTTTTAAAATTTAAAAAAGTTCAGAAATTATTTAGAAAATTAAAATGCAGATATATGCAGTTATATATATTTGGTTGAGTTACCCGGAGACTACTTTTAAAATGAGTGGACATATAATTGTTTTAAATAAAAAATAAATAAACATAGCTCCCTCTCCCTCTGAGATTCTTGTCTACAAGGATGTCTGGAAAGTTTGGCTAGCTGCTTACTTCTAAATGGAGAACATTAAGATGCTCTTCAGGTGGGAGATGCAGTACTTTATCAACACATTTTGCTGTAGCTACCTCTTGGCTTTTTTAACCCACATTTTAAAGAACATTACATAACAAATTATGTTCACATAAGCAGGAAAATGTGCTATCCATTATATCAATTCTATTGAAACTGTTTAAATAATAAAGATATACCTGATTTGGTAAGGCAGATGTCAGACCATTACTCAGTACAGAAAATGTTTCTGAATCCTGCTGTAAAGAGAGAGGAAGTATCAGACATTCAAGACACTTAAAAAGAATAAGTGACACATTTTCAAAACATCACTTTTAAGAAGCAAAAACTATGTAAGATATACAGGTATCCTAGTTTGGTTGTACCTATTTATTTATTTATTTATTTATTTACATTTGTACCCCGCCTTTCTTCCCACAACCAAGGGAACGCATATATAATGCCTATGCATGAGCATTCAATACAGACCAAATACTTGCAGCTAATATTGGACTCTGTAGGTATAAATGAAATAAAAGATTCAAGCTTCAGGATCAGGGGGAAAATAAAGTATGTGTACTGTCATGGGAAGCAGGATGCAAATATAATACCTGAGGCCTCTTATATGCTTTCCGGACTCTTAATCCCAGCTTCTGTGCAAGGTCCTGACCCAACTGGACCACACTTTCATCCTTCAGTAGAGAAAACAATTACAGATTACAGACAGTCCTCAACTTACAATTATTCATTTCGTGATCAAAGTTACAATGGCATCGACTTACAACCAGTAAGTGACTTGGACCAGTCCTCATACTTTGAACCATCGCAGCATTTCCAAGGGGGTATGATCAAAATTCAGGTGCTTGGCAAATAGCATGTATTCACAATGACTGAAGTATACTGAGGTTATGCTGTCGCCATTTGAGTTCCCCTTGATCGGGGAAGAGAGGCGGGTATAAATAGAATTAAATAAAATAAAATAAATTTGCAACCTTTCCACTCAGCTTTTGACAAGCAAAGTCAATGGAGGTGCGGGGGAGCTTGATTCTGATTCCCATCTATTTTGCTATGGTTGTTATGTGAATAATGCATTTGTAAGCAAACAAATGCATTATTCACTTAACAACCATAGCAAAATAGGTGGGACTCAATTAACTGCCTTGCTTAGCAATGAAATTCTATCTTGAACTAAACACACTCAAACCATAGAAATGGTGGTAGATTTTAGGAGAAAACCTCCTTTACTACCGCGTTTTACAATACTAGACAACACAGTATCAACAGTAGAGACTTTCAAGTTTCTAGATTCTATCATATCTCAAGACTTAAAATGGACACCTAACATCAAAAATGTCATAAAAAAGCACAACAAAGAATGTTCTTTCTGTGCCAACTCAGACTGACCAAGGAGCTGCTGATTCAGTTCTACAGAAGAATTATTGAGTCTGTCATCTGGATCTCTATAATTCTCTGGTTTGGCTTTGCAACCAAACAAAACAGACACAGACTTCAACGTATAATTAGAACTGCAGAAAAAACAATTGCTACCAACCTGCCTTCCATTGAGGGTCTATATGAGTTAAAAACTGCATGAGTCAAAAAGAGGGCTGTGAAAGTATCTACAGACCCCTCACATCCTGGATATAAATTGTTTCTCATCCTTCCTATTACCTATCTCCTCCCACTTATGACTATAACTTTGTTGCTTGTATCTCTATGATTTAAATTGTTTTATTTGTTTTCTAGTATGATTTGATTGCTTATTAGTAACATATGATTGTCACTAAGTGTTGTATCATATGATTCTTGATTAATGTATTTATTTTTCTTTTTATGTACTCTGAGAGCATATGCACCAAGACCAATTCCTTGTGTGTCCAATCACACTTGGCCAAAAAAGAATTCTATTCTGTTCTGTTCTGTTCTGTTCTGTTCTATTCCTATTCTATAATCAATATAGAGTGTAATCGTGATCACACAGAGTTTATTCATTAGAACCAGATTTCAGACTTTTTTAATACTGCAGGCACCAAGGATATAACATCGTTGTAAATATTTACAATACATTTGCTAATGCAACAGTAATTGGGACCAGCAGCTCCATTGCTAAGTAATGCAGTTGTAAGGCATGATGTTTCATGATTCCAGTTCCAGCAGTTCCAGTCGCCATCATTAGGTGAAGACTGCCCAGATGTAGCATAAGTGTGGACCTTACAACCTCCTGCTGACTTCCCCATTGACTTTGCTTATTGGAAGCTGGCAGTGAAGGCTACAAATGATTATCACATTACCAGTGAACAAAAACACATCGAAGTTCTAGCTGTTGCAGTGCATCAACAGCCTTGCGGACAAAGTTCAGGCACTTGATAATCAGTGCACACTTACGACTGGTTGCAGCATCCCAGTCCTGTGATAGCCGTTGCCAACATTCTAGTTTTCCACAAGAAACGTCAATAGGGAAGCCAGAGGAAAAATCACAAGTCACTCAGTTAAGTCTTCTCACCAGCCTTTCACATTCACATTGCCACCCTTCTTCCATCTGCACCCACTTGTGCCCTCCTTCTCTAGGCTCCATGTTCATGCATAGGCATCCACCCACCAGCGACCTCCATCCCTGCCTTTAAGAGCTCAGACAGACATGTGGCCACCTTCCTTCCCTATGCCTCCCTGCACTTGCATACAGGTACATGTCCCGCACCCTCTTCCCCAGCCTCTCTGAATTCACCTAGCCTGCACTGGGCCTACCCTCCCACAACCCTTGTCTGATACTCCCACCCTCCTGGTACTCCCACCCTCCTTCTCACTTAATGACCCCTATGTCTTTTGGTTAAAATAACAAATGAGACTACCAACAGTGTCATTGTTAATGAGGTAGTCACATGATATTGTGCTTTACAACCACATCACTCAGCGATGGCAATTCCAGTAGCAAGTGCTGTTGAAACTAAAGAACTACCTGTAAAATATGCTACAATCATTTTAGTCATTTAAAACATTTATTGTTTTTCTATTAATAATACAAGATTATTTAGAAAAGAGGAAATTACTACTTACATGTGGGAGTGAGAGCAAACAGCGGCTGTTACATTCATAAGCTTCCTTGTGTCTTCCTAGCTCACTTAAGCAGCGGGCCTTCCGAAAGAGAGCACGGATGTTCTCCTTGTTAAATCCCAGAGCCTTCTCACTATCTTCTAAAGCTTTTTCATGTAAGCCCTTTTAGATAATTAATAAATGTGATCATGAGAACTTTAACACAAACTGAACTTTCATATGTCTTACCCACCAAAAAGTGAATTCTACTTAATTCTCTATTCTTATAGACTCTTCATAAGGGGAAAAATGAGCAAAGAAAATCCTAAATAGGCGAGGATTCTATCCGAAGCACCTAACAATATAGCCTTAAAGGTAGGGGACTTCCGGATGACAGCGCAGTGAGATTGAACACGAGGGGCGGTTCTCTGTGCTCCCGTGCTGAGTTCTTCCTGTTGGTGGGCTCTGAAAGGAGCCAAAGCCGCCCTGTAGGGGTGGCGAAGCAAAGAGGGACACCCTGTGAGACTGCAGAGAGTCGCAACTCTTCTGCTTTTCATTCCCTCTCAGCCACGATGAGGAGAAGAGGCAGCCTAAAGATGGCTGGGGCAGCCAAGGAACACCTAGGACTGGTGCTGGAGCAGTTAGTGAATAGTGTCTGGAACTGGGTGAGAGGATTCTTTTCTATTTAAAACCGAACCCCAAAAGGAAAAAAAATCTAGGAAAAGAGAGGCCCACAACTATTTGTTAAAGCGGTGACTAAGCACTTTGAGAAAAACTTCAGAATTGAAAGAATCAAGGGGAGAAAAGCAAAAAAAAACCTTCTAAAAATACAGAAAATTGGACTTTTAAATTGAGCAGGCATTGTTTTGGAAAGGCATTTTAAAAATACTGGAATTATTTGTTTCTATATTTTGACTTATTATTTGACTAAAACTGGTTAACACTGAAATCTAAATTGAGAGTGCCATCTGCTGATGAAAGGAAAGTATAACACATTCTTAAGTCCTGGAAAATTTTGACAAGGATATGTTTTATGCACCTACCACATGACTATGGGAGATTTAAATATGAAAATAAGGAAGATATCTTCATTAAAGAGACCCCTAAATGCCATAATACAAGATTGAACTCATAAAGGGGATTTAAGGAAGTTCTGGAACGCTTTTGGGGCTATATAAAGAAACAGATTGATTAACTACGGAATACAAAAAATTATGATGCATGTTTAAACAAAATTGTGATTGACATTGGAGTAATGTATTGAAACATTGAATAATAATGAAACTATAATTTAATAGAAATACGTGTATTAACACTAGAACTACATAAGCTTGACAAATGTAACAAATATTAATATCGCTACTTTTATTTGTTCTAAAATGTGTGACACCCAGGTGCCACACTGTTCATGCACTGATATGGATGTATTGTAAAGTAAAATAAAAAACTTGAAACCAGGTAATAGATAGTAATAGATAGTATGCCTATGGAGATTCTCAGTCATCCAGGTCATGGTTTTCCCAAAGGTGCTTTTTCAATAGGCAACTGGACTTTCCTGTTTTTCTTTGAAGACGTTTCGCTTCTCATCCAAGGAATTTCTTCAGCTCTGACTGGATAGTGGGGAATGGAAGGATTTGTATTCCTTGCAGACAGCTGGTCATTTGCCTTCTTTTAGAAAGTTGTTTTTCCAGAAATCCATTCATACTCCCGTGCCATTTGATAGGTGTTCATCCCAAAGTCATAACTAAGTATCAATGGAGATTCTCAGTCATCCAGGTCATGGATGCCTCCTGAGAAAGCACTTTTGGGACAACCACGACCTGGATGACTGAGAACTCCACAGACATTTAGCTATGCACTTTGGAATGAACATCCTTCAAATGGTGTGGGAGTATGAACAGATTTTAAGAAAAATTGCAGACTACAAGAACCATTTGTGCTTGAGTTTGAGATGCAAACAACACCAATTCATCCCCAACAGCCTGTGCCTGTCTTCAACAGGGAAGGGACACAGGGCAGAAAACATCCTATAGCCAAGAAGGCTCTGCACCCATTTGCACTACTCAAGTGACCCTGAGGACACAGATAAAAGTCCAAGTGACCTCAAGGACTCTCTAAAGAATGCAAATGACCAGCTACCTGCAATGAATATAAATCCTTCCATTCCCTACCATCCTGTCAGAGCTGAAGAAGCTTCATGGCTGAGAAGTGAAATGTCTTCAAAGAAAACAAGAAAATCCAGTTGACTCCTGAAAAGGTACCTTTGGCCTAGTAGTTGTAGGTTTCTCTCACCAATTCACAGTTCACAGTACATGTAGTCCTCGATTAATGACCACCACTGAGCCCAAAATTGCTGCTGGTAAGGGAGACAGTTACAGTTTTGTCCTATTTTATGACCTTTCTTG
>JANHGC010005617.1:237920-248009 GCA_027560395.1 Boaedon fuliginosus | reverse complement strand
TACCTTGGGTTTTTCCACTGAGGCTCTTAGTTTGAGCATGGCTGGGATTAACACACAGGAAGATGAAACATCTGACACCAACAAGCAAAGCCAAGGGAAGAAGCCAGATTCACTAAAAGACCACACGATTCATTTAACAACTGCAGTGATTTGCTCAAACAACCATTGCAAAAAAAGGTTGTAAAATTGGGCGCAATTGACTTTTTTAGCAATAAAAAAATTCTGGTTCCAATTGTGGTTGTAAGTCAAGGACTACCTATGATGATGATTATCTAACTCAAGTCTTCAATAGCTTTGAATATATCGAATTTGCAAATGACTTTTCGAGCCTGGTTTAATTTTCATTACTTTGCAAGAAACAGAGCCTTATCTTTCATGCTTACTCTATTACAGCTTCAGCCTGCGTGAGCCACCCTTCAATTATGTGCCAAAATACTTTGTGGATAAATATTTGTTCTGTCTGAGACGCTACCTCACTCCTATTTCCCCAGGCTCTTAATCCAGCACTTTACGCTTAGCCCATCAATATCATAAGGTGCTTAAATAGAAATTCAAGTACTTTGCAACACAAAACTTGTTTGTATGTGTGCTTTATAATACGTAATTCTTTTAGCTTAGGATCATACCAAGACTGTAGTTCTCTGCTGCTTCCCCGCTACAACTGCTAAATTTACAAAGCAAAAGGACACCCCTATCTTTACTATACAATTGCACAGGCTCGTCACAATCTTTTATAGATGTTTGCGATTTGAACAGATCATATCAGAGAGGTATTTTTAATCCCATTTTACAAGATATATCTAATATCAATCCACCCAAGGTAACATATTTAGCAGTTTCCCCATTCTCGAGGGAAGCAAGGCGGGGTACAAATTCAATAAAACTCAAACTACGGAGCTTGAATGAAATAGGGCTGTTGCTTTAAAACCCACCCAGCCTTTCCTCCAAGGTACTTGAAGATCCTGAAAAAGGCAGTACTGGATACTGGCTATATTTGCAATCATTTCTCTTCTTCCCCAATTGAAAAGGAGATCCAGGTTTGTAAATAAGATTTCTCTGCTAAAAGCCTGAGCACCCGGAAGATCCTAGAACAGATCACTGGGATGAGAAGGCAAGCTTTTGAGTATGATCTTGCAAATTAGACCAGATGAGTTAAGAGACAGAGTCCTTTGCCTGTGAATTGTGAGTGAACGTCTTTTTGCAGTTTTAAATTTTGCTCTCAGTAGTGAATCTGGGATATAGCAAGGGAAATAGACACTACACTTCAAATGGCAACAGGAAAGAAAGGAGATGGACCGAAAGAAGAGATGGATTACCTATTGGACTGGATATGTACAGAAACAGGAGACAGCCAGTTCTGTAGCCCAGTGGCACTGTTGATGAGTGTCAACATCAATTCAGATTAAAGCATCGGTCATCTATGATTTAATTATACATTAAGGAAAATTAGGCTGATGAGTTTGATTCAGCTCTGTCTATATAGTAGTACACCAAATGCGGATTAGAGAATTAGGGAGGATTCATACATTGTGGTTGTAGTCAATAAAGACTTTGTTTCCCCCCCATAAATCCATCTAATCTAGGGATTTGCCTTTGCACCTGATATTGGACCAAAGAGACACATTGAGTTTAGTATTGTGTTCTACCTATCCCATGGCCGATGTCTTATTCAAACTAGCAAAAGCAACAGTGTGTTGGAAAACTAAATACAGTATGGTGGTCTTTGGAGCTTCATCTTCCATTCTTTGGCAGTTCTGGCCCAGGACTTAATGGTTTACATAACAACTATACATGGTATTCTACACATTACCAACTTTGCATGGCATGTAGAGTACTATTAACTTGTGCTTGTGCTGGAATGTGAATATTTCTCCTTTATCATCCTATTGTCATAGTTTAGCTAACCACATTTGGTGAAATGTGGACTGGTGACCTCTCTCCTCCCTGTAGGGATGCTCTATGCTTGGTAACATACAGGAACTGAAGGATTACAGAATGTTCTCGGGATTTTCTAAGAGAACATGTCAAGGCTGAATTTACTATGGATTAGCAAAATGACACAATTGTCCTAAGCATGCATTCTGCTATGGCTATCTGCGGTGGTCTAAATGATGGCGTATGTCATGATGTCATTGTGGAAGGAATCCAACTTTAGATAATTAAGTTAGATGTATTTATTTATTTCAGAGATTTATACAGCCACCCATCTTGTTTATTGTAACCCTGAATGGCTTACAAACAATAATAAAACCAATAGAGTATTTCATAGTACTTGTGTTGTGCCTGATGTTGACAACATTGCAGCTTGTAATGGATATCGACCCTTCTCAAATGATTTACAAATTAGAAGCCTTTGTCTTTGGCTCATTAAGGCAACTTTTTCCCAATGTGTGCAGCTGTTTCATAAACTGCTCCTAGCTATGAATGTATGCATATGCATTCACAGTCATTCTATAATCTTTCTCCCCACCCCCAGCAAAATGAAATAGCTGTGTATATACCAGCAGGCAGAAAGTGGGGCCAGCTTGGAAATACCTAAATGAGATCGAAGAAAGAGGCAGCTGCTTTAATTAGCCAATAAACAGGGCTTCATATATAATCCTGTGTGTTCCAAAGCCCTCCTTTCACAGGCTCTCCATGAAACTAAAGACAGAGATTTTCAGCTAGCGCTAATTTTGGTGCTTTCGTTTTGGGAAGATAAAAAGAAGAAGACATACAAAATTAGTATGAATATAAAGACATTTTAATGTTCTGATGTTTATATCAAATACTCCGTCAAGTATTTTTTACATACAGTATCTTATAAACATAGTTTTGACACAACATATACAAAATTGCACATTAGAGATTACAAACTCATAAATGTAATCTTTTTTTATGTAAACAATGTCAGCACAAGAATGTTATACATTCCAGAACACCCATTATCTCCCACTTTCTTCTTTCAGTCTCCATTAATTATTCTGGTTAAAAAGTGATAAAAACCAGAGAATGTCCACATTAGTCCCTACAGGCAGAGATGCCCTATTGGTTAAGACATACAAGGCAAGTCGCCTTTTAGTCGTGGATGCTTAACACAAAGATTTGAAGATCTAATCCTGTTCCCATGGAGTCGCAGACAAAAGATCCACTATTTGCAACAATAGCAGGTTTGAAATTAGCATTGCAAGATTTCCAACTGCTGCACTGAATAAAAACATCCACAAACTCAGTTCATAAGGAAACAAAAGCTAACTGCTCTTTGGCAGTATAAATTTGGAGTATTCTTGTAAACATGGATTTAAATCACCAGTCAATGAAAAGGTGTAGCACTGCATTTCCTCAATCACTCACTACACTAAAACAAGATACACATTTAATCCAAGTAGAATTATGTGTTACTTTAAAAAGATGTGTCAATAATAATTAAACACCTTTTAGTTCTACACATTATGAAGGTTATGAAAAAAAAAATACGTGAACCTGAATGCATTTTTACTGTTCTGTATTTTATGTTTCATATACCATTCCATGCAAATATTTCAATTCCATAAAAGCAAACCAAAGCCGGGAATTGTGAGTGAGGACTTCACTATTAACATGTGTGTTCACAATCCAGTGCACTTACTTGAAGAAAGTCACTATGAATTAAATAAAGCTTACTTCTCTACAGACAAGTACTGTATTCATTTCTGCAACTCCCACCTGTTACTTCTACTAAACGAGGGTTTTTTTGCAAACTCGAACCACTTTCCGGTTTGGTTCTGAACATGTTCCCAGAACATCAGCCTTCATAAATGCATCTTCCCTCTCTACATCACAAAATATTGACACATCTGAATGGCACCTAGAAGTGCAATATAAAATAAGCAATACAGCATGATGCTCCTCAAATAAAGCCAACACGCTTCCGACAGTACAAAATATAACTATAGAATATATATTCAATATCAATCTTCAATTCATCTGTCAGGCTACTCTAGGAAACAGAAGCAGAGCAAGAACAGAAGAATGCCAGATTAAAGAAAAAAAAGTTGTTAAGAAATAGCTAATTCTGAAACAGAGGTGAACTATTTCAGACAAGGAGCCAAAAATTATTTCCAGTGCATTACCCAGAACTGTGCCCAGTGGTTACACCATAAATTTGTAAAAGATATTATGACACTGGCAGTTTTATATATGAATTCCTTATTTCCACCACAACAAAGAATTGGCTCTTTTGATGAAAACTGCAAACTGCCAAGATTTTCACTGAGCTATCACAACCCTAAGATATCTTTCCTTATTAGTCATCAGCTCAAATGTATGTGCAGTTGGAATGTATGCGTGTGTGTGTGTGCGTGTACGTGTGCCTTGCTATATAGAGTTGCCTACATTTAATGGAATGTGCTATTTCGGTGCCCATTTGGAGGAAGCTTTTTGGAATGCTTTGCTGTTCAGGGTTTTGTTTTGTTTCGGACTGTTTGTTTGAAAAAAACATTAAAGAATTCGGTGTCCTCAGCAATCACGAATTTCAGATCATTTATGAAATTAAGAACCAGCAGTTCCAATACAGAAGTCGGGAGAGATCAATTTCCCTTCAAGCTTTATATCATCTTGCTAGGAGGAGGATCCATTTATTTTGATCCTCAGTCTTGCAACCGTCTCTGAAAAGACCACCTCAACCATTTCTTTAATAAGGCCGTGTTTTTTGCAATGCTTGCCTGCCACCATATCACAAATATTAACTGCTAAGCAATTAAGAGACAACAGAATCAGACCAGTCCATTTACCTCCTTCACCATGAGCATATCCTGCAGTTAGTGATTTTGGAGTTACACTTGGTCAGTTGTCTGACTTTTAACTACAGTATGATGATCATGGCAGGACTTTCTGCCTTCAGATATTTTAAAAACTGTTCCACAAACCCTGTATCATTCTTAGCTCTGAAAGTAAATGGTACACTAGCAAGATATGAAAGACTTAACTTGCATACTTGTTTTAAAGGCACAGGAATGCCTCTTTCCTATGATTTGTTATTTAAAATGGCATTATTTGGTACTATTTCAAATACTTCATTTGCATATATTTGTAATTACAGTGGCTTCAGATAGATTGTGAGCCCATTGGCAGTACGGTCATATCTGAGAGGGGTAGAATTCAGTAAGAAAGCAAGGAAAGATAGCCTAATTGGAATACTGGTATTTATTCTCAGAATGAAATCAAACCCCGACTCCAAATTTTACGCAACTACAAAATTGCTTAAGTTGATTGGTGATGGGTTCATTTCATATAGACACGCATCATGTTCCTTTTCTTCAACCCCACTACATTCTTTCTACTTGTGTGAACCAGCTCTGAGTTCAATCTACCTCCAGGAACTTAATTCTAGATGGTTTTCAAAACAAGACGGTTTTCCAGGAACGGAAAATTCTGCTTCTAATAAACCATCCAAAAGTCAAAAACTGTTAAGCCACTTTTAAGTAGAAACCAAAATAGACTGAAAAGAGAATCCCAAACTTGTCAAAACTCTTTCTGCCTCGGGGAATTTCCTTGATCATTGCTAAGCCTGAAGTCAATCCCAATTCAAGGTATGTCTTCAGCATAAAAATAAATCAATTATACATGTCTCTAATATAAAAAGGTAGCTTTGCTAGATTAAATGTTAATTACTATGTTGGATAAATATTTAACTCCACTTACTCCTAAACTAGCTAAAATCCCACCGACTTTGTAGGTCTGAGCCTGAAGTATAATTAAATGCAAATTCAACTCATGATGTGTATCCATATATGCACATACTTTTTTACGTCTCAGATGGTTGGCTTACCTTATGCTTCTAAAAACATGACTTTTCTTGCTTCTAAGCAAGAAAAACAGCTCATGTGTATCAAATTTCAGAAAGAGACACGTGTGTTATAGGTTAGTAAGTAGGTCTCTTCTTGAGATTGATTAACTGGGTTTTTTTCTGACACATTACTTCACCCAAGGAGTTTCAGAATTCTTACCTGTATGGGACTCTGTGGCAAAATTATGTGCTAATCAATCATTGAAGATCAGTGGTCAAATATAGGAATCAGGGAACTGGGGACCCTTAAAGGTATAATCCTATGCATACCTCCTTACCAATAAATCTCCCTGAATGTTATATGGGAATGTTATGATTGGAGGAAAAAGGCTTACAATTTATTTTTTTATTTATGCTTTTCTTTGAGAAACATAGGCATCTGCTTTTTATTTTAAACCATTAGCTTTGATTTGTTTCAAAGCAGTATAGTTATCATGAGATAATCCAGGAATTCACTATTAAAGCTCATCAGGAATAGCAACCACACTGGAAGCCATGCTGAGTTAGCATCAGTAAAAAAGGTTACGAGTTTCTACTAGTACTACTACTAGTTTCTACTACTCAATCTTAGCAGACGTACCCTCGATGGAGACGTTTTAAATATTATCCACGTAATAACTGCATTATCTAATGTAACAGGCATTATTCACCTATTATGTTAAATTTCCAGTTTATGTTTCAAACTACACAAAAGGTTAAAGCTATGCATTATCTAAGAGGGATTATTCATACCCTACCTAGCAGATTCTTAGACAACTTGAGTATTGCTTCCAAAAAGGAAAATATAACTCAAGCTCATCTGAACAAATTGCCTGAAGATATCACACATAAGACAGGTTGGTTAATATTATATAAACTTCCCTTGTCCCAAATCTTTCAAATCCACAAAACTAATTCTGTCTTCCACAGAACTGCTAAATAAGCATTTTTAGAATTGATCATGCATAGAAACAATCTTAAACTTAAAATTATACACTTTTTTCTAAACATACACTTAAAAATACAAAAGACAAAAATTATATGATTGCATCTGAATGTCTGACTGCAAAAATTACAGCTAGTTATCAAGCTACCAGTAAATACCTCTGATCAAAGGAGCAGGTGTTTATTTACAGTATAACTGCTTGACAGTGGGGAAATACTGACAACAATTAACACAGCAAAAATCACTTTGAAGTTTATTGAGCAATAGAAATATTGTCATACTCAAACAGATTCAGCTTTGCAACAGAAAGCAAGAAATTACAGTAATATGCACCAGGGCCTATGTTTGATTTTTACATCCTTCTGTTCCAGATACATATTATTAAAATGCTTTCTGGTAGCAATATAAAGTGCCAAGCAATGCTCCAACAATATTTAAGCACTTTTATATTGCAGTGATTTCCATCACAAATTTAAAAAAGATCTTCTGACTAAAATCATGGGGTTTAAACATATATGAATTTGCTTGACACTTGGCCTAATGTCTTTTAATCCTAATACATTTAATACCGGTACTAATAAACATTCTGCAGCTTCCCGGGAAAAAAACACTATCATAATTAAAGCCAATGGTCCACTAACATTTCTAAAGGGAAAAAAAATTCATTCAATCAAAATTTTCAGGCTAACAGTGGAGTTCTCATAAAGCCAACAACAATTTTCTTACAATGACTAAAAAATCCTGCTGGGAAACACGCAGTGTTTTACATCAATTCCTACACAACCTATAATAATGAGTGGTGTTTTCAGAGTGAGTCCACACCTGACTGTACATTTCTATCAATGACAAGCATTCCAAAATAGAACCAAAAAAACGATTCCATTGGTAAGTTAAAAAAGAACAGTTGGAAACGAGTCATGATACATCATCACTCACCAGGTGAGCACAAAATTAGTCAACCTTTTTAGCCACAAAATCACCTGAGTGTTCCCATGAACTGAAGAAATGCACAAGAAAACCAGTTGCCAAACAACCCTCCCTGTTAAAACTCAAGGATATGATTTCACATCCCCCAAATACATCCTTTTTCTTCTTGTAATCAGATTTTATGTCAGCTTCAACAATGGAAATCACCTGAACTGCCAACAATATTAGAATGGGATATTTGCCTAATGAATTCTTAAGACAGGTGAATACCATTTAGTTTAGTTTAGGGTTGTTTTTATAATTACTTAAAGTGCAAGAAACAAAGTGTATAAAAACAAATAGCTTTGTAATAGTAGTTCAGAGGCACATGCAAAAATCCCCCCAAACAAACCAGTAATCAGAACAGTTGAGAAAAACGTAAGGGTGAAATTTGCATAAGGATGAAATTTCTTCCCTTGGGAATAAATATGTTCCCAGTTCATCAGCAGTAACCAACCAACGAATGATGCAGCATGTAAACAGGATTTCAAAGACACTGGCAGATTGGTTAGTACATGAAAAAAAATACAATATTAAAAATATGACATCTGGAAATTGTGTCCAAAATACATTGTATTCAGAGAAATTCTCACGGGGGAAAAAAGCTTCAAAAACTGCATACATTGGCAATATTTGCCAAATAGGCTAGAAAAAGGCAAACAATTTAGAATACTGCAAATATTTCAAGCACACCATGTTTTTGGCAAAAACTGTTACAAGATACATACAGCATTAACAAGATAATGAATTATCTGAGTGCCAAGATCAAAGCAGCTTCAGTTATGATGTGTCTTTTTTAAAGAAATTAAGAAATAGGATGCTTTTTTTGAATTACCGGTAGAAATAATGATTTCTCTAAGCTCCTTTTCGAAAACGCAATATTCCAGGACAGAACTTACCTGAGAAATTCTCCTATTTCAGTATTACATCTTCTAAAGAACATTTGAAAACATCTGATTGTGAACTGTTAACAAAATTGAAAAGAAAAGTATTCATACTAATTATGAATGTGAAAATACTAAGATAGTTTTGCATTCCAAACAAGAAAAAATAATCACATAGGGGGGAAAAGATAAAGAATATATTACTAAAGTGTATTTGTCAATCAGTACAAGATGGTTTAATCAAGTTAATGTACGTTTTCTTCACCAGACTTTTCCCTCTACTCCTAAAATGCCAAGATAGATTATTTCACACTTGCAGTGATAGGATTCCAAGTCAAAAGCTGTTAATTGCCATTTCTTCTGAAAATCAGACTCCCTCATAGATATCCATCTAAGTCTAGGATAAATATCAACCTATCACTCAAGCAGGATATGTCAATACTGCTGCATGAAAGAAAAATCAGCTGTGCCCTAGTATCTTTTTGACACAATATTTCCAGGGAAAGAGTTTTTACTGCATGGAAAGTTATAGCTGAAACAGAAAACAAAATCACAGGACATAAGAAAACTGCATTAGGAGAGGGTAAAAACGATTCTCTGAACTTATACAATGCAATATGTTAGTAGGGAGGGGCTGTCATCTATGATAAACAGTTTGGCAGAGTTACTAATAAAACTGTCAAAATACTAATAAACTCATCAAAACCTTTAAAAAAACAGCAAGAAACACTGCTTATTTCTGATCCCATTTTAAAATAAAACTTTCAAACAAACCTTTCAAACTCAGCTTATAAATTTACTTTCCACCTCCCATCCTGAGAACATTTTTTTTACATTTTGGATAAAATAAAATAGCTTATACATAGTTCTTCTAAAAATATATGGCTATCTACATTTCTAGTAATTTTTTTCTATGAATTATTCAAATCATTGTTGAATTAACCGATTTATCTTTTTTTAAAAAAAAAAATCCAATTTTTTCTCTGTATAGCACTATAGTGATCATACCGAGAACAATTAAGCTGGAATGTATACTGTAAAAGATAAAGCATTTGATATTTTTCTTCAAAAAGATTTCTTTTATCCCCTTGCATGTTATAAAAATAAACAGATATCCTATGGTTTTAATAAATAAGTGCACCCATACCCCAACTTTGTGCTGGCACAAGAAATAATATAGAGCTCATAGATCTAGGGGTGAAAAGCATTTTCTTAAAATCTGGTTTTTAAATAAATATTTTATATGGCATAGTATGCTAAATCTCCAGCATTAGAAATTTGAAGTTAGCTTGAATGGCAACATTTACATAGTGACAAATTATGTGACTGCTGTCTTAGTTGATCAAGAAAAATTGCCCAGCCACATACTTTGTACTTCTCTTCCTAATAAAAATTGAGTGTCTCTCAAGCATTTAGCAAATCTAGAGGTCCTCTACAGCAGTGTTTCCCAACGTCAGCCATTTTAAGATGGGTGGACTTCAACTCCCAGAATTCCCCAGCCAGCAACG
>JANHGC010005617.1:186252-198515 GCA_027560395.1 Boaedon fuliginosus | reverse complement strand
CTGCTCGTCGTCCTCCACTTCGTCCCTCCTCCTCCTCTTCATCATCTTCTTGCCCCTCCCCCCTCTTCTTCCTCCTCTTCTACCCTCCTTCTTTTCCATTTCCTCTGCTTCATTGTGTTCTTTCCCCTCTTCCTTCGGCCCCCTTCCTCCTCTTCTTCTTGGTGTTTTTCGCCTTTCTCCCCCTGTTCTTCCTCCTCTTCTTCGTTCCTACTCTTCCTCCTGCTTTTCATAATTTTCTTGCCCCTTCCCTTTCACCTCTTCCTACTTCCTGCTGCTCCTTGTCCTCCTCTTCATTGTCTTCTTCACCCTCACCGTCCTCCTTTCCTCCTTCTCTTGCCTCCTCCTACTGGTCTTCATCGTCTCCCCCCCCCCAGCAAACCTCCTCCTCACACGGAATGTTAGGTATGGAAGTGAGTGGGCAGAGTGTGTAGCGGGGCACTGTGCAAATCAGCTGCAGCTTAATGCAGTGCCACTGGCAACAGCTGATTTGTGCCAGTCTGAAAGCAGGGGAGTAGGGGTGCCACCGCTGCGGAAATCAGGTGCTGCCACTGGCTCTGGGCTGTGCACAAATCAGCTGTTGCTTAGCAGAAGGCCCCAGAGCCACTGGCAGCAGTGTTGCCATCACTATTCCCCTGCTTTGAGAGCTGATTTGCACAAAGCCCCAGACCCACCAGCAACAGCTGTTTTGTGGCGCTCTGAAAGCAGGGCAGTAGCACCACAGCAGAAATCAGCTGCTGCCACTGGCTCCGGGGCATCACTTCCACGCCTGCCGACAGAGCAAGGTCTTAACGGCCCTGCGGAACACCAACAGACTAGGAATGGTTCGGATCTCCACAGGTAGCTGAGTCCAAAGGGTTGGTGCCGCCACAGAGAAGGCCTTTGACCAGGGACAAGCCAGCTGACATTATTTAGCTGCCGGGACCCATAATAGGCCAACTCTGTGGGATCTAACTGGGTGGTGGGAGGCATGAGGTGGCAGAAGGTGGTCTCAAACGTACCCTGCTCCTAAGCCATGAAGGGCTTTAAAAGTTGTCATTAACACCTTAAATTGCACCCTGAAAACTATTGGAAGCTAGTGCAGCTCGCAGAGGACAGTTGTTATATGGGTGCACTGAGGTACACCCCTGATCACTTGCTTGGCCGCATTCTGGATCAATTGAAGTTTCTGAGTGCTCTTCAAGGGCAGCCCCATGTAGAGCGCATTATAGTAATCTAACCGAGAGGTGATAAGGGCATGAGTGACTGTAAGAAGAGCCTCCTGGCTCAATTAATACAACAGGTGAACCTGTGTATAAGCTCCCTTGGCCACAGCTGCCAAATGATGGTCTAATTGCAGCTGCGGATCCAAGAGAACTCCTAGGTTGCACATCCTTTCTGTGGGGAGCAATCCCCCCCCCAGCATTAGAGATAGACAATCCACTGGACCATGTGGGGGCAACATCCAAAGCCACTCAGTCTTGTCAGGGTTGAGCCTGAGCCTATTGGTCTCATCCAGATCCTCACAGCCTTCAGGCACCGGGACATCACCTCGACAGCATCACTAGTTCGGCCTGGGGCAGAGATATACAATTGGGTATCATCAGCATACTGATGATACCCTACCCCAGCAGTTTCATATATATGTTAAATAGGAGGGGGGAGAGAACCGAACCCTGAGGCACCCCACAAGGCAGTGTTCTCAGGTCAGATCTCTGCCCCCCTACCAACACCAAGTGGGTATGGCCTGAGAGATAGGAAGAGAACCACTGCAAAATGGTGCCTCCCACTCCCACTCCCCTAAGCCGCCCCAGAAGGATACCATGGTCAATAGTATCGAAAGTTGCCGAGAGGTCAAGAAGCACCAGGACGGAGGAAGCTCCCCTATCCTGGGCCAGCCAGAGATCATCCACTAGTGCAACCAATGCCGTCTCGGTGCTGTACCTGGGCCTGAAACCAGACTGAAGGAGATCTAGATAATCAGCTTCCTTCAAGGTACGCAGGAGCTATTCTATTCTAGTTCCAAAATTAAAGGAGAACTAAAACCTGCATTTTTAAATAGACCATCAAGTCACAGAAAACTGACCAAAGTAATCTTGAATGTAAGAAAAGCTTTTTCTTACATTTGTAAATTTAGAATATGTTGCAAAATTGGGCCAGGATTCTTCTAATCCAGCATTGGCCAAGTTTTAAAGCAAAAAAAAGTAATCCCTCACCATTGGCAGTGATGCTTGGGGCTTGTGAAGTTGCAGACCGCAACGCTTGGAGAAACCATCCACTTCCTTATCCTAGATAATTCAGTAAAAATTGTCTATCCAAGTAACGTGTTTTACCCTCTCTGTTCATCCTTGTGTAAAATTAAAATAAATGATTGTGCTTGGCATTTTAAAAGAGAATGAAGTTAAAGTCAGAAAATGGTTAATATTAGACTTAACTTTAATTTGATGCATTTTGTACCGATTATAAATTGTTAGCTTCCAACATAAATACAGTCCGTGTTTCTGAATATATTTTTCTGCTCCAAAGGACAATTCTGCTTATTACGGTTAGTCTGGGAAATAGAATTAAGTACTGTATTTTTCACTCCATAAGACGCACTTATTTTCCACAAAAGTGGGTGGAGCTGTCTGTGTGTCTGTGCTGGTCCTTTGGTGAACAGCAGCTAGGCCAAGGTGGTGGGGTCCTCTTACAAGTCCTGAGCCCCTCCTCTTCTGTCTTTGTCATTGCCAGCCTCTTCTGCCTCTTGTCTGCAGTGCAGGAGTCAATAGGCAGAGCTGGCACATGAGGTATCCTCTCAGGCTCTGTCTAATTTCCCCCCCTCCTCTAACCTGGGTGCATCTTATGGTCAGGTGTGTCTTATAGTGCAAAAATATGGTAATTAACTTACCTACCTGATGAATAATTTTGGTTATATAGCACTCCCTAAACTATCTGACTGTCACCTTATTTTGCTTATTTTGATTTTTTTTTAAAGTTCTACTTCACAGAACATGAAAAGGCTATAATGAATAGAAATTCAAATCTACTTCTAAGGTAGACAATCAGCGGGCTGCTAAAAAAGTATTCACTTAGAAATCTGTCTTCATCATTAAGCTTGCTTTAGATGCCAACTAATGTTGCCCACTGAGTGACGTTGCTGGCTGAGCCAAAGAGCATCCACATATTGTGGCCTGTACACATACAATGACAATAACCAGGTTTCATCAGTGTCTAGCCTGGAGACTAGCTAATCACTTCAGCAGTGTGGCCATGAGTTCCACCACTAGAGATAAGAGAAAAATATAAAAAACAATCTATTTCTTGAGAATGAGCAAGTGACTACCTATAAGCAGATTTAATTGTGCTTTTGGTTTGTCCAAGTTGCAATCCTATCTCTATATATGAGTGAAGGAGACAAGCAGGAACTTATTTATTTATTTATTTACTTAGATTTATACCTCGCCTTATTTTCCCGGTCAAGGGGAACTCGAGGCAGCTCGAACCTGTGGTCCATGCTGGCTCTGCTTGGTCAGCGCATTGGAAAAAAATATTTTACATAACTTTTTATTTATTTTTATTTTTTATTTATTACATTTTTATGCCGCCCAACCCCCAAAGGACTCTGGGTGTCTTACAACATGGATAGCAGCATCACTCAGATTTTATATACTGCTTATGAGTTTTACAACACTCCCCAAGCAGTTACAGAGTCAGCTTATTGCCCCCAACAATCTGGGTCCTCACTTCATCGACCTTAGAAAGGATGGAAGACTGAGTCAACCATGAGCCTGGGGAGATTTGATCTGACAACCTGTTGAACAAGTCAGCAGAGTCTGCAGTGCTGCATTTAACCACTGCACCACCGAGGGTCTTTTATGAGTCATGCCCAATATTCAATATCCCCTAAAGATAATATTAAATGTTTATTGAACAACAGACTTACATCACATCTGACCCACCATTGAAGGCAACCCTCTATCTAATTCCATGTATCCTCAGTGGTCTGCTGTGCTTCACAGGGTTATCAAGCATAAATTGATATGATGGAACATAAACTCAGCTCTGGGAATAGAGAAGAGTTGAATGGCCTCTTAAGGATAGGAGAGATTCAAAAAAGATCACTCAATTCTGGGAAAGAAGAAAGCACAAGATGAAAATTTAGAGTAACTCCATCTGATGAGGGGGTGTTGTACTGTGTAAAGTTTTACTGTATAAAGTATGGTAGTATTCTGCTATAGTATTCTAACAGATTCTCAAAAAAGATAAAGATCATTCCTACAATCTCTGTTTCCGGACCTTGCATACTTTGAAGGGTGAGAATTGATGACTTAAAGTCCCAAGTATATTATAAAGCATGATTTCACTTGTATAAACTGAGCATTGAACTAACAATTCTTATTTCCTCCCCTCTCCTAGGTAGTGCAAGACTGGAAGTTTGTAGCTCAGGTTCTTGACCGGATTTTCCTGTGGCTATTTTTGGCGGTGTCTGTGATCGGATCTGTTCTTATATTTACTCCTGCTTTGGAGATTTGGTTGCACAGTGGTTTGTAGAAATAAAACCATCAATTGTGTGTAAGAATCAAGAGGAGAAAGGAAACAGGAGATCAAGATGCCTGGTTAAGTAACCATCAGTGTGCACAGAATCAACAGGAATGTCATTGACATCAAACTATGCTGGGTAGATTCAGATCAAGTTTTAGATCAAATCTTTTAGCTACTAAGCTCCTGAGATGGGCATAGATTGCACAAATGACTAATTTCACCTATATTTATTGTATTTATAGGCATTTATCTGTTTACCAAAATGCTATAGAAAAACAGATAAGAATATAAATATAAGAATATAAGAGTATTACGTACTGTATGTTCATCACCTTGAGTTACTTACAAAGTAAAATAAAATCTAATCAATAAAATCGGTATTTCAGCATTAGAAACATAGATTATTTCTTGTTTTAGTTTACATGACAGTTGTTGCATGCTGTTGAACTTTAGTTCTTATCAGCTCAAACCAACAAGGCCAGAGTTATAGTTCAGTTTAAACTGTAATAGCTTTCCCCCAAATAATCTTTGAACCTCAAAGAAGATTCCATGAGTTTTTTCCTGTTCATTTATTGGGAATTTTCCAAACTATTCTCTGACCCACCCCCTCCCTCATGCTTCCAAAATTTTGATATTTGTGCAAAGGAGAAAAATTGATCTCTGGTTTTCCAGTAGATGGATGTAACTTAACATTTAATTTTAAAAAGTCTCCCATTTTTTTTAAAAAAGAAAATGTTAAAGAAGTCCGCAAAAATCACGAGGAAAGATTTATGTAACTGGATTTTCCATTGGATCAGCCATATTTAATAGTCAAATTTCAGAATTCACTTTCCAATATTACACTGACACCAACTGTTGTTGGAAAGATGACAATTTATTGCACTATTTTTTTAAAAAAATATTTGTGCATAAGCTTTATAAAAAGTAAATGTTATAAGCACAGATTTTATATTTTCACACATTAGAGATATTTTATTTATTTATTTATTTATTTTTATTCGATTTATACCCTGCCTCATTTCCCCGGTCAAGGGGAACTCGAGGCGGCTATATATATATATATAAAGCATTAATAAAAAGAATGTATGCCTATAAATGTGATGAGCAGCAATGTCCCAATTCATTTGTCTTTGAAATGAACTTGAGGACATAATCTTTTTCCATCACTTCAATTTTTGTCTTCTCAAAAGCATCATTTGCGTACTTCCTTGCTGTGGGAAGCAGGGAGGAAAAACATACTGTATTCTATTTAAATTAACAGGCTTTGATTTGATCCCCTGCTAATACATTTTGCGAAGCTTACAGCCTAGTGTTCCTCTATCTCAGCAACTTTAAGCTGTGTGCATTCAACTCCAAGAATTTCTCAGCCAGTATGGCTGGCCAGGGATTTCTGAAAGTTGAAGTCTACACAGCTTAAAGGTGTTGAAATTGAGAAGCACTGTTACAGATTATCGGTACTGCAGATTCCAATCTGAGTCGGTCACCAAGACAGGACGTTTAGTCTTCCAAGCTTTCAAGACTCATGCTGGAGTCCATCTTTAGGGAACTTCTCTCTCATCAGAATCTCTCTCTCTCTCTTTTGGGTGAGAGATAAGTTCCCTGAAGATGGGCTCCGGAATGAGTCGGAAACCTCAGAAGTCTATAAACCTCTGATCCCAATGACTTGACCCAGATTGGATCCTGCAACATTATCCTGGGACACATATATCTGTCTTCATTTATTATCAGTACTGACTGGTAAACATGCCAAAAACCCTGAAAGAAACATTAACATCGATTGCTCCTCATATATGATTGACTTTATATCACCTAACTAGAAGCCATGTAGACCAGATAAATACACAGGACTGTCTTTTAATACTTGCCTTGCATGATTAATAATGAGCAAATCTGCTTTGCCAGGATCAACAACTAAGGCTGTTTGACCATTCTAGTCTAAACCTGATGGTATCTCTATGTCTTTGCTGCTGGAAAGGTACTTTAAGTTTAAAACAGGGGTCTCTAACCATGGCAACTTTAAGACTTATGGACTTCAACTCCCAGAATTCCTCAGCCAGCGAAGCAAAGGGTGTTGAAATCCACAAGTTACCAAGGTTCCCCTGCTTTAGAAGACAGATGTATAATGGTCTTGCTTTATTCAGCGTGGTGATTAGAATGCTACAGGTGCCAGAGTACAAGTAAATAAAGATGTGTCATAGCTGAAAACCCAAATGGACCTAGGAACCGGCCTGGCTGATATACAATTATTATACTTTGTACTGGTTGAACTCCATGAGCTACATGAGTTAGCAAAGGCTGGAATTCAAGAACACTAAATATGCTTAAATTAAAGTATTAATTATCACCCAGAGCAACCTTATCTATTTTCAAAGGAAAATAAGAGATGTTCACCAAGCAGTTTTAAAATAAATTATGATAAAGTGCTGAAAAATTGATTGCTGTAGTGAAAACTATTTGTTATTGATATTTAACTAGAAAAGGGTTACATCTACCAGCATGTTCTTAAAGGTACTTATATCTTGCTAGAGTTAAGGTTGAAGATTTTTACTTTCAAGAAAAGCAGAATATTTGATGACGATCTGAAACATCTCTGAAGGATTTAGCCTTTTTTCAGTCTCTAAAAATATATACTTGCTTGCACATGAACATATTCTACAACTAGAATCCTCATAATGGTTTGTGAGAAGACCTAAGATGGATGCTTTTTAATTTTAAAATAATTATTGTCCAGATAATCTATACTGAAAGCCAGTGGAAAGAAAATCAGGAACATTATTTTGATGTCTTCAAAATGAGACAATTTAATCTTCAAGGCAAAACAGCTTCTATCTACATATAGATTTTCAATGTCTTGTAGCATATTTTTTGCAAACTAACTTTCCTGGCTGTCAGGGGATTGTATGTTTTTATTTCCTCATGTATACCAAAATGATCCCCTTTGGATACTAATAATGTTTCATCCAAAGCTTTATACCAGTCTTAGGAGTAGCAGTCAATATGTGAAGAGGCTTATAAGTTTATACCACTGTACATCTTTAAGTAAGAGATGATTTTGCCCAAATCATGTACTGTCATAATTCAAATACTAGCAGGGTTGGGACACAACCAACGTTAGTTAAACTCAGCTTTGCCTTATTGTATTATATTCTCCTTGGAGTGTTAATGTTACACCTACAAACTTCAATTCTAGGCATCTACCATATGTTAACCACAATTGCAGTTCTTTGCTTGCTGGGTTTTAAGACAATGTTCACATTTTTATTTATACCACTAAGTTTCAGGACTTTCTTGCACCTGAGCAAAAAATGGTAAGCTATCCCTATGGATTAGTTCCTAAGTGATGTGACATGTTTACAAGCCTGAAGCTCTGTCTCCTTTGGGTCAGTTTATAAAGTCCATCTATGTGGAATCAGTAAGTGGTACTATGGAAAATAATTGTGTTCTACATTCAGTTCACCTCTTCTAGCAGGGGAAGTGAAAATATTTCGTGCAATGACTACAATGCATCTATGTCTTATATATGAGCATAACACTGCTTTGAATGTTGTTAGCCGGTAGTGGCATGTCATCACTCACAAGAGCTGCTCATGATTGTATATGTTATTAATGAAAGCAAAAACAAATAAATAATCTGAAAACTGAGAATGTTGTTTGTGTATTAAACAAAAACAAAAGAAAAACAAATGGGAAAGATGGAAAACCTTCAGTGTAGGAGCAAATACTGCAGAGCATAAATAAAGGCAGAGGTGGTTTAAACAGATATATGCTACCAATGATATCATTTTTTTGCTTCTATTGTAAAGTAGCAGTGTAAATAGGAGTGGTATGAATATCTCCCTCCCTTCCTCCCTCTCTCTGTGTATTAGCTTCCATGCTATGTTTGTCTTCTCTTTCTGATAACAACCAGTTTCACACAACACTTCAATTTTTACAGACCACTTCAATTTTTACAGCCAAGCAACCTATTAGGAAATTAAAGAAATATTTTCTAGCCCCTCTGTTTTGAAGCTAGAAATACACAGCATATAAACCCCCTTAAAAATAATTATTAGCTTTAACTAATTATGATCTGCTTGAAAACTTGAAAACTAGAATAAAACCTGGCAATTAGTCTGGATCACAAATTACCGTAAATCAGAAGTACACATAGTTCAGGAGTTAAGTGTGGGGGGAATTATCCCTCCAACATTAACTCAACTTTCTGTTGGTGGTTTGGTTTACTTTCTATAATCCTAAATCGTCATTTATCATTATTATCATAATATCTATATCCATTGATTAGAACATTGCAATGTAAGTGTTTCGGTGCATGGATGGAAAAATAAGTGGAAAATCTGCAGGAGGCAGAAAAATGGGTCAAAGGAAGGTCATAAAGGAATTATACGTAGAGAGACAGTCAGCTGTAAATTTGAAATTCAGAACTTGTAGGGAGACGCTGACTTGCCAAGAAGGAAATAATCGTTAAACTAGGGTCTCTAAGAGCATGTGATATGTCAGCTAAAAATTACAACATTCTTGTAATATAAATGGATGAGTTTAGGAAAGAGCTTAGCTGACCAATACCAGGAAAGATTATTGAGGTGTTGGTGGATTGTTTAGTATTCAATTCCAATGATCCTATAATATAGGAAGATCATTTTGGGGTAAGGTCAATTAAACAAAATTGCATAATTTTTGCACATTACAGTGAAAATAAAAGCGCAGCATTTTCATTCAACTTTAACTTTTAGTAGGAGTGGAAAAGACAGATAGCCATGTACAAAAAGACTTATCCGAAAAGGTTCTTGCAATTCAGTGAGAGGGTTTCCACATCTTGTGTGCTATAACTATGAGTTTTACGTTTAGCTCAGCTTAATGTATTGTGGGAACTCAGCAAGTATGATTTTTACAACATTGTGGCTGTAGGAACCAGCCAATTTACTTGACAAGTCACGATTAAACAAAAAATGGGTTAGGCCCTGCGGACATTATGGAATTTATTTATTTATTTGTTTGTCAAACATGTACAAGATAGCAGGTATAAGTACAAACATGAACTAAGGACGCCCCCTTTACAGACCTCTTAGGAACGGGGTGAAGTCCATGGTAGACAGTTTAAGGTTGAAGCTGTGAGGGTTTGAGGCTGTAACAATGGAGTTGGGTAGAGCATTCCAGGTGTTGAGAACTCTTCTTGTGAATTACCTCTGGACCTGCTCGATCGTGTTAATGTCCGATATACAGTGCGGATTCCAGGTGGATGAGCTGTATTCAAGAATTGGTCTGGCAAAGGTTTTGTATGCCCTAGTTAGTAATACGTTACCGGAGAAGAAGCTTCATAAAATTAGATTAACACCTCTTAATGCCTTTTTAGCAATGCTGTTACAGTGAGCCCTGAGGCTTAGATTGTTTGAGATGAGTACTCCTAGGTCCTTGACAACATGAGGGTCATCTACGTGGTCATTTATGCCCAACTTGTATTTGGTGTTCTGACTATTTTTGCCAATGTGTAGGAGAGAGCATTTATTAGATGAGATTTGGAGTTGCCAAATGTGTGACCATTCTGACATTGATTGATTGGTTTGATTCAGTATAAGGTAGCTTTCATATTTATCACTCATTAGAATAATTACATACATAGCTAACAATATTATTTAATAAATGGGTATACAGGGTGATAGTAAAAATATGTCTGCAATGCAGAATGCTGTGGGCAATAGCCTGGATGAGCAAATCATACAAAGTTTTGATGAATTGGGTTAATTTTTTACCTAACCTTGATTGACTGCTTGCATTTCCCCCTGCTTTTCTGGGAATTATTAAATCATTTTTCAAGCTTAAATCATATTTTCAAGCACACTTTAATAAGGCACACATGAGAAGATCAGGGAAAGAAGAGACCAATTTTTCAATTAGAAACATTGGACAATGGCACATATCTGTTGTTTTGATTGATCTGATCTTCCCTTCTGGAAACTCTTACTTAAATTGCAAGTTTGTGGCTCTTATTTCTTCCTGGCTAAAAGAAGAAGCCAGAAGTATCAAGAACAATGGATGCCATCAGAATGATATTGCTCTTCAAGTCTCCAGTCCCAGAGCAATTTTTATTCCAGCTGGTGATTTATGGGCAAAGCAAGATTCCTATCACTATTCTTTTTCCAGGTGAAATGGCCATATTAGTCAGTTTCATCATGTTTTTCAGGAAGGAGGGAAATAATTCCCCAAAGGTTCTTGATCTCATAGACAAGATCAAGCTATGCAGCCTTTCAATTGTATAACCCAAAGCCAGTTTTCAGAGGTGGTAGAGTGAGACGCTATGAAAGATAGAGAATTGGCACAGTGAGAGGCCAAACCTTTGCATGTTTTGAGTGGTCCCTTGTCCTGTTTCTGCTTGGAGCAACATTATATATTTTAATATGCTTTTCTAAAAGTTTATCACAGTTTTGAAATGCAATACCGCTGGGTGAGATCATCCGATGACATGGAGTTGGGTATAATCAGTACCCTGATGATAGCTAGTTATACATTTCTGCCCCCGATTGAATTAGTGATGCCACCAAGGTGATGTCCCGGTGTCTGGAGGATGTAAAGGTCTGGATGGGGACCAACAGGCTCAGGCTCAACCCTGGAAAGGCTGTGGGTATTGCCCCCCCCATGGTCCAGTTGATCATCCATCACTTACGCTGGGGGGAGATAAATTGCTCCGCTCAGAATAGGTGCGCAACTTGGGGGTACTTTTGGATCTGCAGCTACAATTAGACTACCATCTTTCAGCTGTGGCCAGGGGTGCCCATGCGCAGGTTCACCTGCTGCACCAATTGCACCCCTTTCTGGACTGGGAGGCTCTTCTCACAGTCACTCATGCCCTTGTCACCTCACGGTTGGACTACTGTAATGCACTCTACATGGGGCTGCCCTTGAAGACCACTCAGAGACTTCAACTGGTGCAAAATGCGGTCGCGCGGGTGATTGAGGTGGTACCTCGGTGCACCCCCATAACACCTATCCTCCGCGAGCTGCATTGGTTGCCAGTGGTCTTCCAGGTGCAATTCAAGGTGCTAGTAATAACTTTTAAAGCCCTGCATGGCTTAGGAACGGGGTACCTTCGAGACCGCCTTCTGCTACCTTATCCCTCCCAGAGCCCAGTTAGATCCCACAGGGTTGGCTTGCTACAGGTCCCATCAGCCAAACAATGCTGGCTGGCGGGTTCCTGTGCTAAAGCCTTCTCTGTGGCAGCACCGACCCTCCGGAACCAGCTCCCTGTGGGGATCAGGACCATCCCCACTCTGCTGGCCTTCTGTAAGGCCACAAAGACCTGGCTTTGTTGGAGGGCCTGGAAATGATGTGCCCCCCCCTTTTGGATGTATGATTGTGGTTAGATTATTTTTTTTACATTTTATATTGTTGTATTTTATATTATTTTAAGCCTCCTCGAGTTCCCTTTGACCGGGGAAGTGAGGCGGGGTATAATTTAAATTAAATAAATAAATAAATAAATAAATAAATAAATAAATAAATAAATAAATAAACAAATAAATAAAACATCATTGAAACTTGAAGGTTCTACTCCTACCTGATAAGCCACGTTAGCCTGATACCTATCAGGTGAATGCCTCTCTCTGGTTGAACGTCTAGGTAAAACTACTTCGCTAGTTGATGGAATCTCCTTCTCCTTAACACTGAGTTCTTCCTCCTCCTTTACCTCCTCAAGATTAATCTGAGGTTTCTCTGCAGCTAATTGCTCTTCCATTAGACCATCATTATCAAACAATGAATCAACATTTACTTCA
>JANHGC010005616.1:64943-75423 GCA_027560395.1 Boaedon fuliginosus | reverse complement strand
GTTTGTTAGTGTTGTTATGTCATTTTGTAAATGTTTTTATGTCTTTTTTAATTTGTAATATTTAATAAAGACTATTTAAAAAAAAAAAAAGGAAATACTTACTGTGGACAAAACTATAGGAAAACAATGCTAGCAATTATCCCCTTTCCTAACATAAGGAACACTGCTGCTCCTGATGGATGCTCTTTGCTTCTATTTTTTAAAAAAATAAATGCCCATTTAAAGTGTTAAATTTCTCTTGTCCAACACAGAGATCACACATGTTCTTTGAATGTTAAAAAAAGACAAATTGGTTTCACCTCTGAATTTAATCATATTATGATTCAATGCCATAGGAAGGCATAAACTTTTCTTTACCATGTCTCGTATACAATTAGAACTGACTTTGTAAAGTCACATGGCTAATAAGCCTTCTCCAATTTATTAAAACATGCAGCTTTTGTAATTCCAGTGGAATTTACTTTCTTTGCCAGTCCACACCTCCACTTATCATGCATTTATATGGAGCTAAGGGTAATTTTACAACATCACATTATCTTATTTTTTATTAAATGTTTTGAGATATCGATAGGGTTGCATGAGGACATTGTTGGTAATGCACAGCTAAAAGTATTTTACTATTCATGTTGTTGATCAGATATAATTTATTGCAATTCAGCTAACACTGCAGGCTGGGTCATGATTGTTGCAATGTTAGAAGTGCCCTGCACTAAACTATTTCTGTTAAAGGAATAGCATAGTTAATTGACAACTGGGAGTGTGCTTAAAGCTTTTATAATAGTCCAACTTGTAGTTAAGATCATATCCGAGAGTAGTTTAGATAACATGCCAGGGCAGTTAAGATACCAGTGTTGACCATTATGACTTTATTGCCGAATCTCATCAACTGAGGAAGTTAGGAATTATGCAATTACAGCATGTAGTAACATGAAGATTGCATCTTTTTTATTTTTTTTTAAGCATCCAGCCTTCCATAGCCAAAAATTAGAGAGACCCAGAGAGCATAGCTGGCAACTAAATCAGAAAAAAAAATGGTTTCTATAATTGTCTTCTTTAATTGAAGAGCACCTTGCCGTTAGCCAAATTCCCAGATATTTATATTATTTTTTGCTGTCTGCAAACCTAGTGTTTCTATAATTTTTGTTTCCTGTTTCATTTGGACATTTTTGAGTAATATCTTTGTTTTTTCTTTGTTTACTTTCAGCCCTGCCACTTTTCCCAAATGTTCTATTTCATCTAATAATTTCAATCCTGTATGTAATGGTTGTTCCAAAATAAAAACCAGGTCATCTGCGAAAGCCTGGATCTTATCCTCCTCTTTCTTTATCTTGAGCCCTTTTATTTCTATGTCCTGTTTAATTTGTCTCAATAAGGATCAGCTGGATAGGAGAACAGAGATGACATTGGAGAAAATACAAGACACCCATTAGTAAAATATGAGCTCAGTCCAGGAATATAAGAAAACTTGGGAAAAAAAGTCAAGATAGTCCTTCTTGGCTCTCTTTGGTATAAGAGGAGAAATGCAGCCAAGCTTTCAAGATTCTGTTGTCATACCCATATCAATAAAGTAGGGGTTTATTTATTTATGTATTCATTTATTACATTTATATGCTGCCCATCTCACAATGAAGCGACATGATTTACAACAACCCTTGGGCTGCTGCCCACTACCAGGTCATCAACCATTTGGAATAGGGCGATGGAAGTGCAGGCACGCATCCCCACTTACGCGAGCAGCGGGCGGGCATGTGCAGAGGTGGAATTAAGCCAGTTCTGACAGGTTCGGGAGAATTGGTAGCGATAATTTTGATTGGTTCAGAGAACTGGCAAATACCATCTCTGATTGGGCAACCACCCCACCCCGCCCCTTCTAGGAGTCTCTACACGCCCCTATTTGGCTTCCAGGATGCTTCAGGGAGGTTTTCTAGGCAGGGGTGTGTGGTGGCCCAGCCAGTCACATGGCCGCATAGCCATGCCCACCAAGCCATGCCCACAGAACAGGTAGTAAAAGAATTTGAATCCCACCACTGGGCATGTGTGCACTGGCTCAATTTGTGTGAGCTTCAAGGAGGATGATATTAAAGTAGGAACATAATCAAGTGGAGGTGCGTGCGTGCATGCACTTATCTGCTGCTCATGTGGAACCATCGCATCTCCTCCTCCCACCGGCCTTCAAAACCGAAAAGTTTGGCGAACTCTGGCTTACAACATGTTAAAACTTACAATATCAAACATTAAAACGATAAATATGAACATTAAAATTAACAAAAGGTAGCTAAGGTAGGAACCAATGTACAAAGGGGTGGAGATGGGATATTTATGGTACTTCTTGTGGTGCCTGTTTCTTGACAGGCCTGGCGTTGGCCTTGCCCAGTCTCAGCTTCTCCAGCTGTGCTGGACTACAATTCCTCATTCTTCCCAGCAAGTATAGTATGAAGCTATATGTGCCAGACCTCTGAAGTTATAGTCCCAGACCTCTGGCAGGCCATCAAATCTGGAAAGCTAACCCAGAGGTAGTAATCCAAATTCTCCAATTTCCACACAGTTGTTTTGCAATAATAACGCTTGCAGCGTTCTGTGAAGGCTTTTGTGGCGAGTGTTTCTATTCATTCCACGATATCAAGAGCGTTGCCATGTATTGCAATGAGCACACACTTGCCAAAGTAAAGCCTTACGCCAAGCCTTCAGTTATCGTAGCTAGTTGTTTTAGCAGGCTCTGCAAGATAAGAAGGAAGCTGAATAGTGAATGGCTTCCCCAGACTTTTATGCTGGCATCTTCTTAAAGAGGAATTTCAAAATAAAGGACATCTCCCAGTCTTCCCCAGAAAGCATCTATTTTCTCCGCCTATTGTATTTGGCCCAACTCATTGCTGCAGGGTGGTATCATGCCAACAATTAGTGGATGATGGTCCTTTTTTCCCTTAAACATCTATTGTTAAATTGAGATCTGATTCAGATAAATTTGTGATACAGCCCCATTTGTAGCAAACAGCCCCCCCGCACACACATTTTACTTGCATGTGGGGGGCAGACCGATGGCATGAATAAATCAGATTGTTCAAACCAAATGAATCTATTTAAAATACTTATAAAATATTAAAGACACATTTGGGAAAAGCCTCTGAGGTTGCTGTGACACCTCGGCACCTCAGAGCGACTAATTTATTAAAGGGTTTGCAAACCTGAGAAGAAAGGAAAAAGAAAAATGGTTTCATAAACCAAGAGCGGGAGCCAATTTTTCAGCTGAGATGATGAAAGGAAGCATGCATTTCTAATCAAAAAGACAGATAAGGCCTTTCTCTCTCACCGTTCCCTCACTAGCAAAGTGCCTTTTCATCATCAGCAACACTCCATTCCTAATGTCTGCCAAGGCCTCTCTGCACCTTCTCCATCCACTGGTAATGCACATACGGGGTCCCTGTGCAACAACAGCCCATTAGGTGTGACAGACTACCTTTCTCTATGAAGCTCTTCTGCTGATAGTCATCAGCCGCGTGTTAAATCATTTCAGCCGGGCATGCTCAGAAGTACCTTGGCGGGATGAACGGATAGGTAGAGCTATCAAACAAACAGTTGTTTTTCATTTTGAGCTGAGGAGCAAGATGACTCTTCTCTTCAGGTTTAGGAAGAAAGGAAGGATAAAAGACCATACCTATGGGAAATCTAGCTTCTGTCATGGCTCCTTAAATCTTGGAAAAGGAGAAAAAGAATGTTCCAGTGTGGTGGAATGGTTAAAGGGCAGAATTAGGAATGGGAGACCCAAGTTCTAATCCTCCCTGAGGCATAGAAACCAGCTGGGTGACCTTAGGCTAGTTGCTGTCAGTTCTAGTCTAGGAAGTTGAAAAATATCTATCCACAGATCCACACCAGACCATCACGGTAAATTACAGTCAACCTTTAATTAAGAGACTTTCTCCATCTTTTGGTAGATTGACTTTAGCTGAATATGTATAATACACTAGCTGATTACCCAGCTTTGCTCAGGTTTTTTTTTTTTAAAGAAGAAGTCTATTTGTGCCTCAGCGTTTGTGGGCCTTCTGAAACCCCCACTGCCCCCTCCCACATGTTGCAGGCAACCTTACTTGGTGGAGTGGGCTTCTCCATTTGAGCGCCATTTGAAAATATGGCACCTCAGTTTGAATATGGAGCCTCATCTTGAAAACTGCACATGCTCAATAGAGGGAGGGAAAACTGCATATGCTCAGTAGAGAGTTGCTCCTTGTTCATTAAGAGTGTCCTCTTTGCCCCTTTTTTGGGGGGGTAAAAAGGCTTCCTACCCTTTGGTGACCCTGACAGTGCTGATCTTACTACACTTAGCTATCTATCTGCCAAGTTTGAGCTAGATTGGTGCAGAGCTGAAAGTTTGTATAGAGCACATACAAACAAACATCCCTCCCGGACTTCTGTTTTATAGATATAAAGATTGCCTAGGTTTATCACCTGAATATTATGAGACACAAAGAGTTAGGTGGTGTCTTGCACTCTCTGAACTTTCAAGCTTCACTAAAATGTGATTTGGGACAAAATTGCTGGGAGCAAAATAGTTTCACATGTATCTTACTTAGATTCATTGGTGCATCAAATGGCATTGACAGAAAGGGCAAATCTGCAAAAAAAATACACCCCAATTCATTTAATTTTTTCATCAGATTGGCTCATACAGTTTAACTGTATAACAAATGTCACTAGTTGATGGATCAATAACCTCTAAACACATCAAGTCACAAGCCTTTAAAAATCAGCAATTAAAACTAATGACTCATCATCCAAGTGAGGTTTGCTTAAAAAGAGTTATACAATACTATGATTGTTACCATTTAGTGCTTCAGAAGTTTAAAGCAAAACCCTTTTTATCTAGGTATCTTTTTAATTAATGTATCCATTTTTTCCAGCTCTTCGTTTTACAATAGTTTTTGAGATGCCTATATTCCCTTCTTCATGGGGAACACATATATTATTTCATTCTTATACTGATTTTAAATTAAGAAACTATTTTAAATTGGAAACCTATCTTGAGACTTTGAAACAACCACATACGGGAAATATTTATGATAAAACCAGCCAGTGTATTGGTGTCCATAGAATTGCTGGACAATAGCTGAAATATCTCACTTCTCTTTTTCTTTTCCAGCTCTCCAAACCCCTAAAATTATGGTGATAAACATCCATAGTAAAATGTTTAGCAGTGATACCTTATTTTTTTATATTTCAAAACCAGTATGTACCATGAATGTGGCTTGCCCCTGATATAATATTTTTTTTGTGTTGTAAATGTGCATGCATATAGTTTACAGTATATTTGTTTTCTGTAATGTGAAAAAGAAGGTGAGAAGGTTTCTATTCTATAAAATAATAAATTGTAAAACTGCAGAACGGGAAGTGATCACAAGCATCATCTAATCCGGCCCTCTATAGAGTGGCAGATAATGTTTCATGAGAAGTATCAGCTTTAAAACCTTCAGAGAGGGAGAACACATAACCACCCTAAGTAAATTGTTTTGATGATCTTCCTGGAAAGTTTACTTCATTTGTAAATAAAAGCTTGATAAGCACAACTTATATCCATTATGTCTGATTTTAATTTCTGCAGTCACAGGGAAATAATTATTTTCCATCTTCCCTTTATGACAGCTTTCCTGTCTCACTTAAGTATTACTGAGTATCTGAAATCTGTATTATGAAATTCCTTGGGCATGTCCACATAGGGCAGATTCTCAATTTCCTGTATCCTCTTTTTGCCATTCTTTAACCTGGAAATGTGGTGTCCAGGATCATGCACAAATTATCTAAGGTATGCTAAGTAGATAGCTATAGTCACTTGACATGCCTAAATTGATGTTTCTTCTGAAGCAGCCAAAAACTGTCAGCTCATGTAGCAGATATCTCACATAACTAACTTGTGTTCAGCTTGTTGTCAGTTTCTACTCCCAAGTCTCCGGATCTAGTGCTTCTAAGCTACAAATCCTCCAGTTTTCCAATCTATCAAGATTAGATTCTGAGTGCAAATTCAGTCATTCTCAGTGTGAGCCAAAGTTCCCAACTTTGTCCATCAATCACATCATCCAGGTTATTCATATACTGTACATTTCATTTTGAGATTCCTACACATTTAAAAACAGATAAAAGAAATATTAGTCTAGGCCACGGGTATCAAACTCGATAACCTCACATGAAGTCAAGTGACGTATTGTGACATTTTTGCCTTTGCGGAGCAGGGGTGGGCAGGGTGTGTGTGATGTATTCAGCCCACGGGCTGCCAGTTTGACACCCCTGGTCTACGCAAATATTCAAAATCTGGTTTTTAATCATCTTAGAATATTTTTATTCTGTTCCCAATTCAAATGCATACATGCAATGTATTTTAATATCTTATTGTACCTGAAATATTATGTACTTATTCTAAGAAGATCTAATTGTTTATGCAGACATAAATTTTAGTATGTTGTAATGAAATCATATATTCCTTTTAATGTCATTACAACTCTAGTGCTAATTTGATAAATATTCCTCTTTTTTAAAAAGAAAAAACACGCTTACTTGACTTTTATGTGCTACACTACACCTGGGAGATGCACATATGAGTATCATAAAAGCTATCAATTTTATAGAGTTCCAAAAAGAATTTGTGCTCTGCTTAATGATTTTGCTTTCCTCTCCTGAACAGTTTGAAAATGAAATAATTTTAAAATTGGATCATGAGGTAGAAGGAGGCCGAGGAGATGAGCAATATCTGCATTTGTTTGAAGCAATGTAAGTAGAACAATGGAATATGCCCTTCAAATGTTTTATATTTTAAATTGGATATTTGTTTTAAAAGTGTGAACTACTAAACTAGAGATAGATAGATAGATAGATAGATAGATAGATAGATAGATAGATAGATAGATAGATAGATAGATAGATAGATAGATCCAACTTATATCCACAAGATGGATCTATCCACCTTATATCCACCTCATATACATAAGATGACCTAAACGTCCTGTAGAAATAATGGCATATAATATTTCTCCTCTAGCATTGTGTCATTTATCCATAATCAAACAGTAGCAAAGAAAGCATTTATCTGTACTTTGCACATGAAGAAATACTAAAAGAGAGCAAATAATTAAAAAGGGTGCACCTGCAAAATTACAAACATATGCAAATATCATCTACTTCCAGATATCAACTTTCCAGAAGGAAAGTGAGGGAAACACAGAAATAAAACCCTGCCTCTATGGGTGGACTGAATCTCACTCTCAGGTTTATTGTAATAAATCCTGTGCTTGCTACTGACTGTATCCAGCAGGCTGTCAGCTACTAACATGGAGACTAATCCAACTTTTGCACTGAACAAAAATGAGAATGTGAGACAAGCTTCCTTTGAAGAAGCTATATCTCCTCCTACGCATCCTCCATGAAAATTGTTTCTTTCTCTTCGAAACCAATTCAAAAATATAGTCTTTATGATAGCGTCTCACGGCTCCAAATTCATTTATTTTAATTGTGTGATATGTAAAGATTAGCTTTTTTTTTCTGAATGTCTCATAATTCAGCTAAATCATCCGGAGCTAGAGACTGGTCAATGGATGAGATGCTATTGAACAAACAACTCTGAATAGCTTGGTTTTTAGAGTACACAGAATCAAGATGAAACCAAAACAATAAAAACTTCACCAGATACAACAATTCCATCTATCCAGTATTTGGGAATATATTAGAAAACTATTAGTAAAATCTGTTCTTCTTTCCAAGAAATAATATTTTGGAGGGCAACGTTTTAATCTCAGGGGTACATTTTTGCAGGGGGAAAAACATTTTTATGAAATGTGTAAAGTTGTGCTTTGTTTTCTAGCCATGATTAATTGAGTGGTTATTACCATACCAGCAATTTCAACCCCTAAAATGTGAATGCAGACTAAATTATCTCTGTATGTTACTTTTCAATTCATAATACTGACAAGTGTTACAAAATACTTTCAATTTGATGCTCACACTATACACCACTTGACCAACAGAACATGTTTTATCCAAGTATATCAATCAACCAAGAGAATTAAAAACAGGCACTGGAACAGTTTTATCATGTATCTTCCACCATAGATCTCCTCGGGAGAATTGAAATATTTTCTGAAATGGATTTAGGATGTTTTTAAAGGGAAAGGTATAGTGTCAGAGGCAGCTATTTTGTATGAATGGTTGGCTGTTTATGTAACATTAAATATAACTCAAATAGATTAAATTCAAGTATATTAAAATAACATACCAACTATTAGTGATCATATTGAAATCTACTGATATTTATTTTTTTTCCTAAACAATGGAACTGCTGTTTCAAAACTACCCTGAGAATTACAACCTACAATGTTCAAATAAAAGGAGGAATTAATACTGAATCAAGCACAAGCCTCCACAGCAGGAGAATTCTTTTGTGAGGCAACAATTTTAGACAAGACGTTAAATGCATCTGTGGAAAAATATTGCTTTGGAATGTATAAAACGATGATCATCTGCACTTTCAAAATTATAGTGGGGCCTAGAAAATGCCAGCAAAAGCACTGCAGTATTTCACCTTGACACTTCTCAGTGCTGTTCAAGTGAATTGTTACGCGATATGGCAGAATCTAATGAAATTCAACACATTATAGATTCTCATCTATATCTTTATATCTGATTGCTAACAGCCAGAATGAATAATTGGGAGGCAGCCCTCCTGTTTCCCCCCACACACACATCCCAGAAGTAACATGCTTTTTGAAGAGAGAGCATTCTGTAACATAGATGAAAAGTATTAGGGTCATGCAGCAGTATGGATTCAAATGCTGCCTCGAGTTCCCCGAAAGGGTGAAGAGAGGCGGGATATAAATCAAAATAATAAATAAATAAATAAAATAAAATAAATGGGAAGGGGTAAGTTCAACACCTTACTGATCTTCTTTAAGATCATCTTTTCTTGGTGTCACCTGACTGCGATCCTAGGCAACAGCATGTGTGCTTGAAAGAGATGCCAAAAGGTACAAAATAAATATATTGAACATATGTTCTGAGTCCCCTTTTAATTCCTAGGATCAGTTCCCGGCAGTGTCTTAAATGGCATCTTGCTTGGTGTTTAAACAAATATTCAAAACAAACAAAAATACTGAAGTATGCGTTCGCTATTTTGCATCACTTTTTCTTTCATTCAGTCACAAATTTGTAGTAATGTTTTATGCAAAAGCTTATTGTTTCATTTTTACATTTTCAGACTCACTGAAAAGACTTCAGTCTTTCCTAAGATTGCCAAGTCAGTTGAAATGTTTGTAAGCCTAATAAAAGGTCTTTTGGAAAAACTACTGGATTATCGTGCAGTAATGAATGATGAAAGCAAGGACAATCGTATGAGCTGTACTGTGAATTTATTGGTATGTTGATACCTTAAAGTTCTAAAGTTGCATAAAATTCTAAAGTTTTGAATTTGGAGCAGTTTACAAAGTCTACAAGCCCTTATTACAGGGGTGGCCAATGCTGGGAACTTTAATAGTAGTGGACTTCAATTCCTAGAATTTCCCAGCCAGCCAGTATTTTCCAAGGTTGGCCACACCTGCCTACTGAATTGTAAAAATGGACAGTAGTAACGATTATTATATGACATTATTAAAGATAATGCAGCACGAAAGTGGAAACTGCAACACACAATGTTTTCATTTATTTGGGAGGAAACTCCAACAATATAATCCAAATTTTGTAATTTAAACTAAAACATTTGTTTCATCCACTAAACAATGCCATAACTATGCAGAATTCACGTACAGAGATGTAACATTTGACACCATGCTATAGGTGTTCGTATGTATTCTCGTGTCATCTTTATTTTCTGGATTGCTGTTTTTAATGCTGTTTTCTGCCTAGAGTTGCAGGCAGAATTTCAAGTGGACAGGCATATAAATTGAATTAATTAAGTAATGAAATGTACTTGGCACTTTTTCAATGTTGAAATTGATCTCACTAATTTTATTAATTTGCAACAGTTTAATAAGATAGGTGAAAATGATTGTCCTTATACTGGTTGGAGGGAAAGGCAGGATACCTAGTGACTACATGAATGAGCTAAGTAATGTACTGTATTTTTTGGAGTATAAGATGCACTTTTCCCCCTAAAAGAGGCTGAAAATTAGGGTGCATCTTATACTTTGAATGTAACCCCACCCACCCACCATTTTCGCCCTCAGCACACACCTGTTCCAGGCTGCAGAGCACATCGCAGCCTCTGTGCCTGTTCCTCACATTTTCAGCAAGGTCGCTGCCTCCGCATAACAACTGATTGGGGGTATCAGCTGCTCCTGCTGAATCAGTCTGTGGCTGAAACTGAAACTGGCTTCAGCAAAGGGGAAAAAAATCTGAGGCAATTTTTCCCCCCCTGTATCTCCTGTGCTGAAGCCAGTTTCAGTTTCAGCACAAACTGATTTAGCAGGAGCAGCCCCAATCAGCTGTTGTGAGCTGTTGGGGAGGAAAACAAGGG
>JANHGC010005616.1:51071-61162 GCA_027560395.1 Boaedon fuliginosus | reverse complement strand
TATAGTTTTAGAGATATATACATATTTATTAATATAAAATAATTCTGATATTATATATCTCCCTCTCTCTCTCTCTCTCTCTTTCTCTCTCTCTCTCTCTCTCTCTCTCTCTCTCTCTCCTGCATCTATTAACAGGTATCTGTATAAACTTCGGGATCTTCACTTAGATTCTGAGAACTACACAGAAGCTGCATATATCCTTCTGCTGCATGCTTCACTTCTGAAGGTAAGTTGCTTATTTGGAGGTCAAGTTTTGGAAAGTCAAGAGTTGGAGGAAATTGTCCTTACACAAAATTGTCTTGCAGGAAATAATAAGTGATTGTATTGTAATAAGTGTATGTATTGATGGAATAGGGTGGACCTTGATTTGTACTAGATTCCTATATGCAAATAATAAACTCCCTAACCAATATCTATGTTATTATAAAGAGAAAAGTAGGAGGAAATCCAAATAGATCCTACACAGGTTCTTAAATACACTGAATCCCTAATCCAATGAAAAAAGCATTTTGACATTTGGAGCAATAAAATAAACTTCTTCAGGTGTTCCTAGGAGGAGAAATCAGAAGCAGGGGAAGAGGAATGCAATGGAGTAACCTGAAAACAAACCTAGCTGATTGGTTGGATACTGAAAAGGAGCAATCAGTCTTCAGTGATTAATTACACATATTTTCTAAGTAATAGATGAAAAATCCCAGTGATATCAAGCCCAGTCCATGGTGGGATTTAACAAGACATGTCAGTAGTTTAATTATAATTTTGGTGCATGTGTGTATAGAATATTATATGGCCATAATTTTTAATATCTTTGGGATGGTTAAGTAGTGATGAGCTTTTAGGAAAAATGGCCATGGTCTAGATTTCTATTGTCTGATGTTTCTGGCATCTTCAGAGGTTGAGTGAGCTGCTTTGCAGAGTACCACTCAATATTTCCCAGGCAAGAAGACTTGGCCTTACTCAGAAACTGTGGCAAGTTTATGAAAGAGTAACAAGTTCATTTTTCTCAAAACTTACTTTAATCTGCCCTCTAAGAACCTACTGCTTCATTAACTCTTCAAATTAAAATTCACATTTCTGTGCATATAAAGCTACTGACATTTCCAAACTTTTAGCGGCAAACGTTGCACTGGCGCATTTGTTAAAGCCTTAACGCTTTTAAGATGAAAAGAAAGAAAAAACAGTTGTTGTACAGTGTTATAGCTATATTGGCTTTCTGTATGTGTGTATTTTAAAGCCTCTTAGGTTCCTTGGTATTACCAAGTGACCTTGACTCAGGATTACAATTTCAATTCCACGTTGTTCTGGGGAAGTTACAGAACTGAAAGAAGTTGGAGAGAAGCCAGGATTTAAACTCAGCAGGCACTTTCTCCAGGAATAATGTCTTCTTCCTGAGAGTACAGGCCAGAGAGATCTTTCTTAGCAAATAAAGCAACAAAATGGATCAAGAAAAGTAAAGTGGTGACCTGGAAGTGGGGTTGAGACACCTTTATAGAACAGAAAGTATGTAAGATTTGCACATGAAGTCAATCTTCTTTGTGGTAGAAAATGGATTTTTGAGCACAGCATTAAGTAAGGAAAAATACAAGACAGCTTTGTGAGAATTGGATAGCCAGGATAATTGAGTTTTGTGCACAACTACCTTCAGTTTGCTATTCAAAATTGTGTCCTACTTTTTCCACAAGAAATTTAATTTAGTTTGCATGATTTGAATTTAAGTTCCAAACATTTTTATACTGTGATGGAGGTTAAGTCTTTAAATGGTTAGGTTAAGTCTTTAAATAAGGTTAAATCTTCAGGCAAAAAGCTGGATGACCATTAATTTGACACCTATGACATATAGAAAGCTCTAACTGTTTACTGCTCTTGGTGGATGACCAAAGCTTTAGAAAGCACCAATGGAAATAACTTTTAGTCCCATGTATTTCAGGAGTCAAAGTATTTAAATAAATTTAGGTCTTACATTTTGTGGCATTCGGGAAGAATACGACAAAATGAGAAGCAGACTGCTGCATATCAATGCAGTGTCTGTGATATTTTTGTGGGTTTTATTTGTAAGTTTGGGAAAAGAGTGATATGTCAAGAAATGAATGTCTGTACATGTATTTAAAGAGCAGAGCCTTAATGAGACAACTGTTTATACAGGTTCAAAAATAGAATTGCTATGCTTGGATCTAATTAAGAATAAATAAATGCCAGGAAGAAAGAAGTCTAAAAAGCTATCTTGCATGTTTATATTGTCACTGATTTGTACTACATGCATTTTGTACCCAATTATGGCACCAATCTTTGGTAACCTTAAAAAAAAAGCTAAGAACAAAAAGCTAAATTTACAAATTTATTATGAGCTTTTTTTCTTCACAGTGGTCTGATGAACATTGTACTCCTCAAGTCATGCAAACAGAATTTCAAACTTCACAAACACACCGTCATCTGAAAGAGCACCTATATGAGATGATAATAGAATATTTTGACAAAGGAAAGGTAATTTTATCTTCCTAATTCCTGCTGAATAGCTTTGTGCCGTGGGTTATAATCTCATTTCATCATCTAAAGCAGTAATGCCTAATATTGAGAAAGAGATTTCAGTAAATCGCCAGGTGGGTTTGATTCTCATTCTATTACAGCATAGAATTTATGGAAGAATGTTACTGTATGCAGTCTGTGACATTATTAAGATGTTGCTATGAATCAGGCGATACAGAAAGTATATGGTATAATGTGCTTAATGTGTTTTGGTCTTGTATATTTTATTTTGTAAGAAGAAAGGGATCCAGTGTTTCCGATTAGGTAGAAATCATCAAAGTAACTTAATAGCTGTTTTTAGAAAATATTTGTATTTTCCAGGTAGGCACTAGCACTTAGTAGCACGTCTGTTCAGTACCACTGTTGTCATATCCATTTATTGTAGAAATATTGAAAAAGGACTTGGGATTTGGTCAGGCTTCGTGGAAGGTTGCTCCCTAGAATATTTATAATATATTTGTGACATGTAGCCTATAATTTGAATGATTGTCCTGCAATGAATAGAAGCACAAAACTTTGTAGATATTACATGAGATGGAAAAAAGAATCATAACTGACTTAGAACAAAGCAGAGGGGGCTCTGCCTTCTTATTACTTGGATGAGTAACATCTAGCAAAACCCATATCTGGGAGCTAGACTGGCAGCTGAAAAAATAATCCCAGAAGACAATATAAAATCATTTCTTCTGTTGCCAAAAAAACACATTGAAGTGTCTGTGAGATTACCAAAGTTGAGCTGGACTTGAAGAAGACTTTAGATTAACACCCTTGTACAAATAGTCCTTGACTTACAACAGTTCATTTTGTGACCATTCAAAGTTACAACAGCACTGAAAAAGGGGAGTTATGACTGTATATCACACCTACAACCATTGCAGCATCCCTAAGGTCAGTGATCAAAATTGATCACTGATCAAAAATTCACTGACCAAAAATTCAGACCCTTGGCAGCTGATTGTTATGACAGTTGCAGTGTCCTGGGGTCATGTGATCACCTTTTGCAACCTTCTGACAAGCAAAGTCAATGGGGGAAGCCCAATTCACTTAACAACCATGTCACTAACATAACAACTGCAGTGATTCGGTTAACAACTATGGCAAGAAAGGTTGTAAAATGAGGCAAAATTCTCTTAACAAATGTCTTAGCAACAGAAAGTTTGGGATCAATTGTGATCTTAAGTCGAGGACTACCTCTATAAAGTTAATGTTAATTAGAAGAGAACTGGTTCACTGAATTTTATTCAGTATTGAAAATGAAAGTATTTGAGGCAATCACATTTCAATATATTCGTATAAAATATGAGACGTATGTGTAAATTTCTTTTGTATTAAAATTGACTGTAACAGATTGATCTGTCTGGTAAACTATGTAGACATCTGCAAAATTGTGTAAATATCACAAAGTAGGGCTGTGCAAAATATGCAGAAGAAGCACTTCACAATGCACACTGGTATAAGCAAAGCACCTCAATAGAGTTTAAGTGCAGGTCTTGTACAAAGTACCATTGTTTTTATGCTCTAAGGAGAACTTCTCAGCAACATGCTTTGTGTAGTCTTTTCTCAAAGTTTGCCTGGACATATTGCCTCAAAAAAATGTGAACGAAATAAATTGGGGTTCTTCAATATTCTTTCAGGAACTATTATTGTTGCAAAAATAAATCACAAGGCCTTAAATGTATTCACTCAACGTAGATATTTCTGGTTACACAAATATTATTCTCCTGGAGTTCTAATGTAATATTTCAAAGCATATTGAATAATGAATTGCTCTGAGAGAGAAATAGGCAGACATTTAATTTGATAAATTAAGAAAATTCAGTGAGCTCCTCTAAAGCTATGCAATTATATATCTAAATTTCCTGTTACATTGCAGATGTGGGAAGAAGCAATAGGCTTGTGCAAAGAACTAGCAGAACAATATGAAATGGAAATTTTTGATTATGAACTTCTAAGCCAAAACTTGGTAAGAATGGAATTTTACAAAAATGTTATTGATTTTCAATTCTCTGCAGTTTCAAATTTATTTCTGAAACCTTTCTGTAATTCAGGTATAGGTTTTTGTTTTTTTATAAGTGGATATAATCTGCTCAAGAATAAATTTTTGCACAGTGGTTTACCTGTGAGTTCAATATGGTCTTTGACATAAAACCAGCTGGATCACCTTGGGTCTATCACTGAGTCTCAGGCTTAGGAAGAAAGCAATGGCAAATTACTTCTGAAATTTTGCCAAAAAAACAGCAGGGACATTTCCAGTCAATCACAAGAAGTCAATGCTGGCTCAAAGCATATATCTATATATTAATTCCATTCAAGATGGCGGTGGACAAGCAGCTTTCAGATTTTTGTGCTGCTGCCCCAAAACCTGTACCATCTCTAAGACCTCCAAAAACATCGATTTGCCAAGGTCTGGTACCTCTTGACCATCCCCTGAGGCTAAATCTACAGATTTAGATTTGTAGATCTGCTGTAGCTGCAGATTTTTGTATCTGCTCCATCCAGAGCTACCAGAACTAGCTCCAACTGCCACTCGGACAGAAGCCAGAAAAGAAAGAGAGAGAGAGAGAGAGAGAGAGTTAGAGAGAGAAAACCAAGAAGGGCTGCTGCTGGTACCTCGACTGGTCTCCATACATTTTACCTTCCCTGACCACCCCTTGAGGCTAAATCTACTGATTTAGATCTGTAGATCTGCTGTAGCTGCAGATTTTTGTATCTGCTCCATCCAGAACTGCCAGGACTAGCTCCAACTGCTGCTTTGACAGGAGCCAGGAAAAAAAAGAGAGAGAGAGAGAGAGAGATAGAAAGAGAAAGCCAAGAAGGGCTGCTGCTGGCACTGGGACTGGTCACCATGCATTTTGCCATCCCTGACCACCCCGTGAGGTGAAATCTACTGATTTACTTTTTTTTTTGTTTTAAACTCCAACATGGCGAGCACTGTGGAAGATCCAAAGCAGCGTCGCCTGCTGGCGTTCCCCCCCCCCCATCTATTTGATGTTTGTACCTTGTCTTCTTCCCCGGCTGCATTGTTGAGCCGGGAGCCCGTTAGGGGGAGTATGCTGGGGGGCATTCGCTACAGGACATGGCTCGCAATTTGTAGCTTCTCCTGGTCGTTGACTCCCTCAAAGCCTTGAAGCTGCGAGTACCGCCAGAGGAAGTGGGCAGCGGCCAGCGTGTATCATCTGCCAGCTTGTTTCACCGAAGTCCTGGTTTAGATTGGGTTGGGAGCCGTTGGAGCTGTTGGAGGGTGCGGAAGGATTAGCGGCTGGCGCTGAATACCGGGGATGCCAGTGCAGGACGAGAGGCCCAGTTGGGGTAGACAGGAGACTGGGAGTTGGAGGAACCGTTGCCTGGGTCCTGGGCCTCGTGCTGTGCCTTGGAGTTCTTGGAGGTGCCAGAGCCGCAGAGGAGAGGAGTTGCGTCTGGCTACAACCATTGAAGAAGGGGGTTGGTGGACGAATTTGGGAGAACAAGAACAACCATCAGCCCATAACCATCAAGCTTGGACCTATAACTATAGACTCTGTGGCTGGCTTGACTGTGCAGCTTGAGGCCTTCCTGGGTGCCGTAACGGAAGATCTTGGGGGCCTATGCGGGGATTGGCACAACTTTTGGAGATGGGGAGTTGAATTAGACTCTGTCCCAGGTGAAGCTTTGAACTCTGCTGATCCTATTCAACTCTGGGCGGAGCTCGGGCTTCGGTCTGAGATTGAATCCATTAAGTCTGACTTGGGACATGGAAAAATGATCATCTATGCCTCCTCCCCTTGTCTGCGAACAATGTTTATGAATTTATGAACTATGTTCTGTGGCTGGCGCCCCCTGGTGGACTTCCCCGAGCGGACTCCCTTTTTTAGATCTATTGTGTTGACTCCTTGGTCAGCCTTTTTTGGAGGGAGATTAGTTTTAAATACATACTAGCATCTTGATTAATTCTTTTTTGTATGTAAGAGTAGGTTTATTTTTATATATTAATTCTTAATTATTTTCCATTGTTTCTTAACTAATTCATATTTAATTGTTTTTTAGTTTAATTGCTTGGGCTGATTGTTTGTATAATTGGGGGGTGGGCTTCTTCACGGCACCTATCTTTATGTTCAGATACCTCAATTTCTACTTGACGATTGTTACAAAAATGGCATACCGTGTCGCATATTTTGCACTCAACCAAGACGGTTAGCGGCGATTGCTGTGGCTGAAAGAGTTGCTGCTGAAAGAAGAGAGAAGATTGGTCAGACTATTGGTTATCAGATCCGATTAGAAAGCAGGTCTCACTAAATGTTTTTTTCTATACTTGGATTTCAGTATTTTGGAAGACTTGCAGATTACAGATTATGCAAGTAATAAGGTTTAGAGATAATCTCACCTCTTGTTTAGCACCTTATATATTTTTTTGATCCTATACCCTCTTCTTTTGGTATAGGAAGATGGGTATGCAAGCAGTCCTCAATTTATGACCATAAATGAGCCTAGAATTTCTGTCATATATCATGACGGTCATAAATCAAGGCATCTGCGTTTCAAATTTTATGACCTTTTTACGACAGTTATTATATGAAACCATTGTCCACAATGGGTGTTTTTTGTTAGAAACCAGATGTAAATGGCATTAATGCTTTGTTGCATTATAGTGATAAATACAAATACCATAGCATATACTGTTTCCAAATGAACATCCATTTCATCGTCTACCAAGTCTACTTTTTGACAATTCTGTCTTGCAGAATTAGTCTGCAGTACATAACAAAGTGATATTGTATTTATGGGATGCTTTTCACAGAAACTCTTGCCTCATAGATATTTTTTAAACTTTCCTAGTGATTCATTGTTTTAAATTTCCCAGGTTTTAAAAATGTAGTCCAAAATTTGTTTTAATGCTGGTAGTGATTTCCATTTCCTTCCTCACTGTTCAGTATTCTACTCTCTTTTGTGATTCCTCACACTAGTATTCTTGAGTATGTTAATCAAGCTTGAAAATTGTGAAACTAAGTGTAGTTAAGGTATTTAAAAATATTTCTTGCGTGTTGCTTCTATGTGTAATGCTGGCATTGATTTGTTGAGGAAGTAGTCTGTATCCCTCATTGAATGAACATGAACTGTTTCATATTTTAAGCAACACCTTCTAGGCTTAGATTTTGTGCAGGGCAGTTTAGAAAAAAAGCATTTCAATCTGCTAGTACGTATGTGCCTATGTTACAAATAAATTTTGATAGAGGAACTACATCTAATATACCTGTTCTCTATTGTTTTTGCTTAGTCAGGGTTTTCTATAATCCAATCTTTTCTTTGTCTTAAATCTACACTTTAAAACAAGTTATTTGGTCTTTCAGAATAACTTTGCTTTGCAATACAGCTTGTTCAAAAGTTAAAGTGTTGAAGTGATTACATAGTGATAAGAAGCCTTTATTTGTAGCAACTTCGTGTCTATGTAATTGTGCTTAAATGTTTTAATTTATTTATTAAACAAATTTTTATAGCTATCCAACTCACATCATTAGTGATTTGAAGAGGCTTACAAAAATCTAAAAAATAACTTTATATTAACAGGGTTTCTCCAAAAACGCTCTTAACATTTTGCACGAATGGTGTATTACTTCGTACACTAATGGCGGGGGATAGTGCATTGTCTACTGTAACTCATGTTATTGTGGTAAGTTTGGCCAATGTTTTTCAAAAATGATATCCTTGTTAAGGTGCAAGCTTTTTAATGCAAATTTTTATTTATTTTAATGTAAAAATAAAATTAATCTTTAAATAAAAATTTAAAGTAAAAATGTTAACATATAAACAGACTTTCTTATTAGCATATTAGTGGTCTTATTTATTTAATCAATTTCTAAGGATGCCTTTTCTCCTGTAACTGGTATTGCTATCTTGATCGTATATTACTTTGAGGCACTTGCTCCTGAACTATGGAGTCCAATAGTGGAAGAGATTTTGATTTATTTTTTAAACTTCTACAGATACATTGAATAGAATTTGATTATTATACTTTTATAACTATAGTAGGTTCTAAAGCTTGAACAACTATACCTACATACTAGATATTTTTACCAGTGTTTGAAAGCTTGAATTGTGAAATAATATATTGATAATTGACAATTTAATTATAATTATTTTAAATTATTTTGAAATTGTGATTATCTTGACTTTAAAGTGGTTTGATAAAAACATTTATCTTCCAACATGAACATACTTGATATCTATGGATTCTGATTGGGTTTTTTTAAACTGCCTTTTATTTGACAGCTTGAATACTCTGAAGCAGAATACTGCATAAAATCCCAATATAAGGAAAGTAGGATGAATTATATGTTGATTGTTGGGATTATTAATATTAGGTGGGACAATGGCTAGGTAATTCTGAGTTTAAGCCCATATATTAGGAGCATGCACAAGATAGGGAAAATTAATGTCAAGCAATAGAAATGAATACCAGTATTTGTAGACCAGTGCGGTAAAAACATAGCAAAGCATAGCTTCAGTATAGTAGCCTTGGTCATTATGATACATGCTAATAAAGACCAAAAAAGCATGATCATTTCAATTATCATCTCTTCCATGTCGGGTTTCAAAATCTTATGGCCAATGTTTCATTGGAATTTTAAGAACTGCAGCTGCCATAGGGCAAATATCATGGATGATAATTATGGTGATTATATTATCCAATCAATCATGCTTGATTCTCAATGATTCTAGGGACCAGTGCTCTCCATATTTTTTTATCCTGTGCAGTTTCTTTCAGTTATTTTATTCTTTGGCTGATGCTGGCTTTTATAGTGTCTAGCCGTTGTGTTTTTAACAGCCCTTTCCCTTTTACTGCTGGCCATTTTAAGCATAGTTGTCTTTTCCAATGAGTTTCATCACATGATATGGCTAAAATAAGTAAGGTGGAATTTTGTGATTTTGTTTTTCAGCCATATGTAAGGTTTTATATGACCGGCTACATGCTTGTTTGTCACTTTTCCGTCCAAGGAGCCTTATAAATTTATATATAAATAGCTATGTATAATTGAGATGTTTGCAAGAGGTGAACAACTTCAGTTAACAGATACCAACAAGAAACAAATTATAACGTGATATAACAAATGTTCCGGTTTTATTATAAAAACCATGGCTTGTTTATGTTGCAGGATGAAGTCCATGAGAGAGATCGATTCAGTGATTTTTTATTAACAAAATTAAGAGATATGCTACAAAAACATATGTCATTGAAACTCATACTTTCTAGTGCTGCTCTTGATGTGAATCTCTTTGTCAGATATTTTGGAGGCTGTCCAGTGATATATAGTAAGTTCAAATATTTTTTTAAAAATCCCAGTATTAAATACAGTTCAAGAAAAATATGTATTATTGTGTGTGGGAGAGAGAGGGGGATGGAGAGAGGGGGAGAGATGGAGACAGTACCTCATATTTTGGCGACATGCTATAAGTTAGCCCATTTGAGATACCTTGGTTCAAAAATTATTGCCCTACGATGCACTATTTTGTCGGGTCAAAATTTACCCACAAACATTAAAAATTTAGCAGTACTTAGATAAGTGGTTCTCAACGGGGGCGGTACTGTCCCCTGG
>JANHGC010005616.1:29350-40153 GCA_027560395.1 Boaedon fuliginosus | reverse complement strand
TCTCTCTCTCTCTCTCTCTCTCTCTCTCTCTCTCTCTCTCTCTCTCTCTCTCTCTCTCTCTCTCTCTCTCTCTCTTAGTTTTTATAAGTCTAACTATGTACAAAGATTCCACTATTCAAGACCAACTAGAAAAGGATCAGTTGACCCTGAAAATGAATTTGCTGTAAGTATCTTTTTACGTTTTGAACTCATCCATGTTAGCTTTCACTCAGATGTGACACGTGGCATTGCTCAGGCAATGCTACATACTTTATTAGTAGGCAAAAGAGGTACAAAATGTCACAGAAGCATCATTGGGCTGGACAAGTGGGGTGTAAAATTACTCAGGCTTTCCCATAGTCTGAGTTTCAGCTGCTATCAACAGAATGATTTCTGTCAAGGCTGGCTCTCACCAATTTCAAGGATGCCATATATTTGGGGTAGAATTACATAATAAGTCCGATGGAATAACAAATGAAAGGTCTGTTATCAAACAACATTTTAAAGCATTTAAGATAATCCTAGTTTAAATCAAATTATTGGTGTTCTTTGCCATTCCATTTTCCTCAGTATTTGAGTCTTGTCCCTTCCCTCTAATTTTTTTTTGGTTTGTTATTGGAGAGCACAGTATTGCATACTGTATTAAAGTATTTCAGTTTATAAGTGAAATGGTGAAATCATCTCACTACCCCCACCCCCCACCACTCTCTTAAATAATATTGATGCCAGGAAAAAAATTCCCTGTCGTTTAAATTACATTTCCAGTAAGCTCTTAACTTTCTAACAATATGATTTAACTGTTGTAATATTTCTTCTCTGCATCTTTTAATAGTCTATGTGGATTGAGAGAACATCCTTTACTACAGCTTATAAACTCCCTGGAATCTTGCGTTGGTTTGAGGTTGTCTCCATGTCACAGGTGTGTATTAGAATTCTGATAAGTATTGTACATAGTTTAACCTTCAGAAAAAGAAAGAAAGTGCCAACAGTATTTTAAGAGAAAAACAAAACAAAGTATTATTTTACTCAGGGAATCCATTTTCCCACTAAGCGATATGGTTCAATATGCATTTGATTTTCTGACATTGGGGGATTTTAATGAAATGCTAACACATTTCATAATGAATGAAAGAATCTCTTGGATTGCAATGCAGCCAAGTTGAGCCATAATAGCAATAGCAATAGCACTTAGACTTATATACCACTTCACAGTGCTTTACAGCCCTCTCAAAGTAGTTTACAGAGTCAGCATATTGCCCCCAACAATCTGGGTCCTCATTTTACTGACCTGGGAAGGATGGAAGGCTGAGTCAACTTTGAACTGATCAGGATCAAACTGGCGAACTACTGGCAGTCGACAGCAGAATTAGCATGCAATCCTGCATTCGAACCATTGTGCCACCACAGCTCTTAAAGCCGCAGATGGGACTGATGATGATCTTGTTCTCTCCTCAATAGACTACAATTAGTCCCTTGGAGAATGCAATTGAAACCATGTCCATGACAAATGAGAAGATTCTAGCGATGATCAATCAGTACCAAAGTGACGAGAACCTTCCCATTAACCCTCTGTCCATGCTTCTGAATGGAATTGTTGATCCAGCAGTCATGGGAGGGTTTACTAAGTACGAAAAGGTAAGGAGTTTAGTTATCATATTTAAAATGAAATGATCCTCCAGGATATTAGATCTTCAGCACAACCCATGAATGTCCTGTTCAGATGAGAGACTGAATAACCTCCTTTCTGCTTGCAGGCTTTCTTCACAGATGAGTACACTAGGGATCACCCAGAGGATCAGGAGAAACTAAACCGTCTCAAAGACCTGATTGCTTGGCAGGTATTGAAATGCTGGTCCCAATTCTCTGATTTTTTAAATAAATATTAATTTCTCCACTTTCTTTTGCTGATTGATCTCATTTCCAGAGCGGAAGCACACCAATATATAATGCATGCACATTTTCCTTCTGTTTTCCTTTGTTTGTTTATTTGTTTGATGAGGAATAGTTGCCTGAAATGTGACTGGAAATATCACATAAAAGTATGTTGTAAAAGTTTTTCATTCACATTTAATGAGCCTCCTTTCCTGAACAAAAACATCAGGAATCCCTTGGTGACTTAGCTGAAATGCTAAAATGGTTATGCAATGTTAAGACAGAGAGAGAAAATTGACACCACAGTTGCTTTCAGATAAAGAGGAACCAAGTGAAAACACTGATTTTTGCATAGGTTTTGAACTTTTGAATGATGTTTAATTCTCTGCTGTTAACAGCTTTACCAGGCTCCTGTAAAAACAACCTATTAACACTCTGAACTCCTGAAAATATCACTTCTATTTTTATGTTCTTGCTAAAATACCAAATGTAGCAACTTTATGAGGGATGTAGCATAATGGTAATGCTTTTTTTTTTCATAGACTAATCTATTTTTTGCTTCTTGTTTGTTTCTGAATAAGTCGCCCACCATTGTCAGTATCTTCCTTCTTCTACTGACATTTGAATCAATAGAAATAGCTACTGTTTGCTGTGGAAATAGCGACTAAAATATATATGCAAACAAATGTTTAATCTTGGTGTTATGAAATAAGTCCTTCATTTACATATTTGCATATATTTTATATCAACTCCATGGCTGTTTTCACAAACATCGTCATATCTATGGTGCAAAATAGCACCATGGTCTTCTGTGATTTCTTCACACCCCATTCTAGATTGCATTCAGAAGACATCCCACCATTAATGGTGGTGTCCAATGTAATTTAGAATGCTAGAAAGTTAGAACTTCAAAATGTTTTAATAAGTCTGAGTCCTTACTAAAGAAGGTTATCTAGTTAAACAGTCAACCTCTGAACATGAAAATAGATCTGTCCATTAGTGTAGTTCCATTTTTCATGTACCAAAAGAGGAATTACATGAGAAACATGAAGATTCACAGTCTTTCTGGACAGAACAGGTGAAGTACTATACTGGGGGAACATCAGCACTGTACCAGTTCCTTGAAAAGCAGGAAACAAAGCAATTCATAAGTATTGGAAGGGATAAATTCTCTGGCTTTTGTAAAACCTGTGTAATCTGTAACCTCACAATTTTAGTAGGGGGATGTTGCTAAAATGGTGTGCCTCAAAATATTGAGAAATGCATATCTCTGATTTTTGACAAATTTTTGACAACTGACAAAAGCTCTAAGCTCTTGTGAGTTAGTAAACTCTTCTGAACTGTAGACTATTACCCATGAGTTTAGAGGACATGGCTATCATCCTGATTGCTGATTGAATGATTACCAATATGTTCCATCAAGTTGGTGTTGACTCTTAGCAGTAACACAGATAAACCTGTCTCAGATCTGACTCCTCAAGTCTTCCAAAGGTGCATCCATCACTGTTCTAATGAAATCCTAGTTGTTGGAAATCTCCCAGCTCCTTTCTCCTTCTTCAAGCATATGGATTTCTCAAGAGAACTAGGTCATTACATACTATGTCCAAAATGTGAAAAATCTAGTTATTTTGTGTCTGGTTATTTTGTGCCTCATGTGACAACTCTGGATTGATTCATTGTATAATTTCTTTGTTTTCTTAGCTACCTACAGTATTCTCAGGAGTCATCTCTACACCAGAGTTCAAAAGTGCTAATGCTCTTTCTAGCTTGTTTGTTCGAAGTACAATTTTTACTTCACTAGAGTACAATTTTTACTTCACTAGAGGGAAAACCATTGCCTGCACAGTTCTAATATTTGTAGGCATGGATACATCATGGCATCTGAATACTTTTCCAAGTCTTTCACTGCTACTCTGTCAACTGAGAGTATGCAGCATATTTTATGACTGCTGTTTCCTTCATGTGTTGTTGTTAGCTCATTCTAAAAGGCAGAAATCACCCCCACTTGAATATTTACATTATAAATTCTAAAGTTGTTTGCTATACCTGTTGTTGAATCTTATCCCATTTCTTCACATTACTCCAGGACTTACATTATAAGAGCTTGCAGATCATTTGCATTTTCAACTATCAGAGTTAGTGTCATCAGCATGGTGCAGGTTATTGATTTTTTCTTCCTCCAATTTTAAAAGCCTACTCATCTTCTTGCAATCCAGCCTCTCTCAATTCAACATATAAGGCATTGAATAAATAAGGGGAGAGTGTTGTTTTGTCCTTCAATCTGAAGTCAGTCTGTCCAGCTCTAATCTAGCCATATCATAGAAACTATTATTATTCTGGAAAATTCTCAGATTTTTATCTGTGACAAACTGAATGGTATCTGACATGAGGACCGTTATCTACCACTAAATTAACAATCACTTATTATAATTTATGTGAGGATTTGATAAAATTCAGGAAAGATACCCTTAACCTTCTTCCACACTGTAGTCATTAAAGAGACCATCTCTCTCCACATCTTCCTACACTGCTGCTACTCACTAGAGGTGCTTAGTAGCAAAGCTGGGATGACCTCCAGGCCTTGCATGACCCTTCTGAAAGTAGATCTTGTACTCTTGGCATACATTACTGATGTTCTTTGCTGATCCTTCCCAGGAAGACAAGAAATACACACATGACAATGAGGAAACAACCCTGCTACTATGGTTGAAATTTCAGTTAAACTGGCTTTGAATTTAAACTTACTAATGATTTGATCACTTAGCAAAATGCTTACAATGTAATCTTTGCAACACAGTGAAAATCTCCACTATGTACCCATGGTCGAGTAAACTGTTGGGTTATCATACATTTCACCAATCATACTAATCTGGCCTAGTCTAGATTCTGAAGACATGATGTATTTTCTGTCACTCTTTATTTTAAGAATATATGAAGCATCATAAATTATCCATCCATTTAAACTTTTATTGCATATCATTATGCACAGGAAACAAAAAATGTGCAATTATATTTTTCTGGGAAGGTTGTACTTCACCCTTCTGTAATTATTTTGTTGCAATTTATAGTAAGATGTATTGCTACCTCTTTGAAAGAAAAGAAGAAAATGTCAGCTGGCAAATATATTACAGATCACATTTTGTAACTGCAGTCAGTTCAACATGTTCTGGAGACATGGGGAATATTAAATAGCATGACTGAAATTTTTGTTTCTTTCTTTTTTAATAAAAAGTTTTATTTCGTTTAACATTTTAAAGTATCATCCAACATAGAACTTTGTATTACATAAGGTTTTACATACTAAAATCTTTAATGATCATTGCATTTTCCTCTTTTCTATTTCTATCCTTTTTCTTCCTTACAATTTCCTACAATTTTTAACTATACTTATCTACTTATTATTTTAATATAATAATATAATAATACAATAATATAATGTTTTAATATAAGCAGTTAGTTCACATATTTTCATGTATTTTCTTCTCCCTTCATTTAACTTCTTTAATTCTATCTTCCAACCAGTTATAAAACACCTGCCATATCTTGTAGTATTCACTGTCTTCCTTTTCTTTGATCATTAATGTTAGTCTATTCATTTCTGCACATTCTAGTATTTTGTTAATTATCATATTCTCATTAGGTATTGTTAATCCCTTCCATTTTTGCGCAAATATAGTAGTCCTAGCAGCTGTCAACACATGAACCATTAAATATGTATTCTCTTTGCTATATGTTTTAGGTATTATTCCCGGTAAAAACATTTCAGGTTTCATCTCTATATATTGCAATGTCATTTTTTTCTAACCATTCTCTTATCTTCAACCAATATTTTTTTGCCTCTTCACATGTCCACCACATATGGTAATAAGATCCTGGTTCTTGGTGACATTTCCAGCATTTTGTTGATTTGAATATTTTTAAACATTTTTAAACATTTTCGCTAACTGAACCGGGTTAAAGTGCCATCTATAAAACATTTTATACATATTTTCTCTATATGCTGTTGGTATTGTCAGGAAATCATTTTTCTCCCATAGTTCTTCCCATTTTTCTAACTCTATATTATATCCAAAAAATTTTGCCCATGCGATCATTGTTTCTTTCACTTCTTCCTCTGCCTGCTTGAATCTTAACAAAAAGTCATATAATTTTGTTATAAGTTTTCATCTTTCCCTGTTAGTATTTCATCTAGTTCTGTATTCTGATCATAAAATCCCTGTTGTTTCTTGTCTTTTTTGTATCTTGATTGTATTTGCCAATATGCCTACCGTGAAATATCTATTCCTTGATCCGTTGATTCTTGTATCTTTTTTTGTTCTCCATTTTCATTTAATCTGTCTTTATATCAAAGTATCTTCTCTAAGTTTATAAGATTTGGATATATAATTGCTTCTACAGTTGATAACCATACCGGAATTTTCATATAGTATTGCTCTTTTATTTTTTCCCAAGTTGTTAATAAAGCTTTTCTTATTACATGCCTTTTAAAGTATATATGTGTTCTACTTCCCTGATACCATAAGAACGTATGACAACCTATCTGTAAGTCATGGCCTTCTAATATAAGTAATCTTTAATTTCTTAGTTGAATCCATTCTTTCAACCATAGTAAACCCACACTTTGATAGTACAATTCCCAATCTGGAAGGCCAAATCCACCCCTTTCTGTTGCATCTTGTAATAATTTTAATTTAATTCTTGGTTTCTTCCCTTGTCAAATGTATTTAGCCACTATCTTATTTAATTCTTCAAAGTATTTTTTCCCAGTTGAATCGGAATTTCTGAAATAAATATAAGAATTGTGGTAATAAGTTAATTTTAATTGTTGCTATACTTCCCATTAGCAATAGTTGTATATTTTTTCATCTTTCCAAGTCCGCTTTCATTTGTTTCATTAGTTTATCATAATTGTCTGTTTTGATTGCACTACATTTTGCTGTTATTTGTATTCCAAGATACTTTACTCTTTTCACAATCTGAATGTTTATTTCCTTTTCCAACTCTTTTTTTCTTTTTATCTGTAATATTCTTAACAATTATTTTTGTTTTGTCTTTACTGATCTTTAATCCCACCACTTCTCCAAATTCCTCTATTTTTTTCTATTAATCTCTTTGTTGTTTCCATCAGTTCTTCCATTATGAAGACTAAATCGTCTGCAAATGCTTGTAACTTGTATTCTTCTTTCTTTATCCTTAGGCCTTTTATCACCTTATCTTGCCGTATTTCCCTATTCAATACTTCCAGGGTCAGAATAAATAGTAATGGTGATAATGGGCATCCTTGTCTTGTTTTTTTCTGTATGTTTATATTTTCTAACATCTCTCCATTTATTATGACTTTTGCCATCTGTTTTTCATATATTGCCCCAATCATTTTTCTAAATCTGTCCCCAAAGTTCATTATTGCTAATTGGTTAGCATAAATTCCCAATTGACATTGTCAAAGGCCTTTTGTGCATCTAAAAACATCATTGCCATTTCTTTCTCTGGATGTTTTTCAAAGTATTCCAAGGCATTTAGTACCATTCTTAAATTATTTCTAATTTGCCTATTGGGCAGAAAACTGTTTTGATCTACATGTATAAAGTTGACTAAATGTCTTTTTAACCTTTCTGCCATTATTGATGCATAGATCTTATAGTCTACATTTAGTAGAGAGATAGGTCTATAATTTTTTATTTGTTGCAAGTCTGTTCCTTCCTTGGGAATAAGTGTAATGTATGCTTCTGTTCATGTGTCTGGTATTTTAGCTCGTTCCATTAGTTCATTAAATATCTGTAATAGTGGAATTGTTATAACTTCTTGTAAGCTTTTATAGAATTCTGCTGGTATTCCATCTGGGCCTGGCGCTTTCCCATTTTTTTTTTTTAATAGCTTCTATGATTTCCATCATTGTTACTTTTTGTTCTAGTGCTTTCTTTGTTGCCTCTGGGATTTTTGGCAATTTAGCATTTAGTAATTTTCAATTTTATCCTTAGGTATATTTATCTGCTGATATAGTTGTTGATAGTACTCTTGTACAAACTTTTTTTTCTTTTCATTACTACATTGTGAACTTCGATTTCCATCTATTAATTGGTGAATCTTTTTTTCCTTTTCCTTCCTTAATTTATATGCCAACCATTTCCCAGGTTTATTTGCATTTTCAAAAATGTTTTGTTTCACACTTCTTATCTTCTGTGCCAGTTCCTCTTCTTCTGTAATCATAATCTGATGCTTCTTTAAATCCATTTGTTGTTTAATTTCTTTTTATGTGGTTTCTTTTGTAATTTCTTTTCCAATACTTTATATTCTACTTCTAATTTCCCTTGTAATTGTTTTCTCCTTCTATTTTGCTTTGCTGTTTACATCTTTGTTAAACCTCTTATATAGTCTTTATAGGTATCCCATACTATCTGTTCTATTGTTTCTTTATTAGAGTTTTCCATAAAGAAGAATTTTGTTTCTCTTTCCATCATTTGTATATATTCCTTTTCATATAGTATATTTTGATTCATTGCCATCTGACTTTCTTTTTTCTGCCTCTCCAAGTAAATGTCATTGGGCTATGATTTGCCCAGGTATTTATCTAAATTGTTATTTCTTCCATGTTATTTATTAATCCATTTGAAATCCAAATCATATCAATCCTGGACCATGATTGATGTTGATTAAAGTAAGATGTATATTGTCTTTTTTCAGGATTCTTTTCCTCCCATCTGTCTTGTACTTTCATTTCTTCTGTGATCTTAAAAAATGACTTTGGTAGTATTCTTTTCTCCTTCTTTAACTTATCAGTGGTGCAATAGTCTAATTTCACATTATTAGTTGCATTAAAATCTCCAATCATACAAATATCTTCATATTTCAACTCTATTATATTCTGGTGTAAATCTTTATAAAAAAATTCTTGTCATTCATTTGGTGCATAAATAGCTACTATTAGTATTTTCTGATTGTTCAAATAAGCTTCCACCATTAAAATTCTTCCTTCTTCATCACTATATATCATTTTAGCTTCAATTTTTTTCTTTTATATATAGCACCACTCCTCTTTTATTCTGTTGCTCCAGTGTCTTATATATGTTCCCCAATCTTTCATTTTCTAAAAATTTGTCATTCGACTTCTTTATGTGTACTTCTTGTAAGCAAATGTCCATATTTAATTTTTGTAATTTTCCAAAGATTCTTTTCCTTTTAATTGCCGAGTTCAAACCATTTATGTTAATTGAAATTCCTTTTATTTCCTCATGCATGATTATTTGTATTTTGGGTGCACCGCTCTAGTTGTCCTCTGCTCTCTTGGTTCTGCTGTTTCCTTGGGCCTAGCATTTTGTGTTCCATCATCCTCTGATACGTCTACAAGTAGTTCTTGTTTCTCTTCCTCTATCTTCTTCCCCTTTCCTTGTGTGTCCTTTTCTTCTTGGTATTGTACTTGCATTAGTCTTTCTTCCTCTTTCTCTTGTAGGTATTCGTAGTCAAATTGTGTAGCCTTATCCAATGTATCCAATTTGTGTCTCTCTTATTCCCAAAAAACCAATATTCCTTCTGGAGTTAACCATCTAAATTAATATTATTTCTGGTTAATTTCTTGGTGATAGGATAGTAGTCTCTTCTATGATCTCTTATTCTTCTGGGAACTTGTTTCAATATTTTATTCTCTTTTTCTTTGTAGCTTATGGGTACTCCTTTTATTTTTTTTTGTAATTTCATTTCTAAGTGATCTTTTTGATGAATCTTACATGTATCTCTCTTGGTAATCTATTCCTCATGGTGTATCTTTTATGCACATGAAATATTTCATCTATTTCATCTTAGATTCTGCTTACTGGTTTTTGTAAAATTTCTGTCAAAAGTGCTGCTATAATTTCTGCTAGGTCTTCATCTCTTTTCTCTTCTATGTTTTGGAATTGTAGATAATATTCAGCTTTGTCTACTTCCAACTCAGCAATAATCTTATCTTTTTCAATATCTACTTGTCTATATTTCTGATCAACTTCATCTGCCTTCCTTTCAATATTTTCTGTCTTTTTTTCCACTTTTGTAAGTCTTTGGTTGTTTTGTTCTATGTTTTGCTGTAATTTTTCTATTTTTGTATCTACTCCTTTAATGTCCTTTTTTATCTCCATTTTCATATCTTCCATCTTGACTGAAATTTTTCTTATTGCTTTTTAGGTTCCATTTCTTGCAGCTGGAATTAAGATTCATGAAAGAAGAGTATCAGATAGCCTTCGTCCTTTCCATGAACGTATGGAGGAATGTTTCAGGCACTTAAGGGTTAAAGTAGAAAAACAATATGGAATCAGAGAATTGGTAAGATTTGTTCTTTTAATTATATATATATATATATATCCCTCCTGGCTTGTTACGTCGAACCGGGAGACGACATGTGGCTGATTCCAGGGGAGTATAAATGCTTCCTTGAGAGAGGGGTCCTTCCCATATACCTTGAAGGAGGCTGTGGTCAGGCCCCTCCTCAAGAAGCCTTCCCTTGACCCGGCCATCTTGCACAACTTTTGTCCAGTCTCCAACCTCCCCTTCCTGGGGAAGGTTGTTGAGAAGGTGGTGGCACTTCAACTTCTTCGTAACCTTGGATGAAGCGGATTATCTAGATCCCTTGCAGTCTGGGTTCAGGCCCGGGTACAGCACTGAGATGGCTTTGATTGCACTAGTTGATGATCTCTGGCGGGCCCGGGATGGGGGGACCTCCTCCATTCTGGTGCTTCTTGACTTCTCAGCGGCGTTCGATACCATAGATCATGGTATCCTTCTGGGTGGGCTCAGGGGATTGGGAGTGGGAGGCACCGTGTTACGGTGGTTCTCCTCCTATCTCTCTGACTGGACCCAGTCGGTGTTGGTGGGAGGACAGAGATCGACCCCGAGAGCCCTGTCATGTGGGGTTCCTCAGGGGTCCATCCTCTCCCCCCTCCTATTTAACATTTACATGAAGCCGCTGGGTGAGATCATTCGTCG
>JANHGC010005614.1:87204-97451 GCA_027560395.1 Boaedon fuliginosus | reverse complement strand
TTTTGGCCAGCAGTGATGCTAGAGGCCAGTGCAGCTGAAAACAGGCTGCGGGGGCAGGAGGGCACATGGTGCAGCAGAGGCACTGCAGGCTGGCTCTTTGATATTTCCAGGCCAGCCCTGCGGACCTGGTTGCAACACCCCGTAGGTTGGATCCTGCCCATGATCTTGAGTTTAACACTTCTGCCTTAGATTTAAACCTGATATTAGTGATGAAAAGATGTGATTTAATCAAATCTGTTGCTCTTAACACAAACTTTTTGGTAGAATTGTCTATGGAGATTCTCAATCATCCAGGACATGGTTGTCCCAAAGATGCTTTTTCAAAAGGCAACTGGACTTTCTGTTTTTCTTTGAAGACGTTTCGCTTCTAATTCAAGAACCTTCTTCATCTTCTTGAATGAGAAGCAAAACGTCTTCAAAGAAAAATCAGAAAGCCTAGTTGCCTCTTGAAAAAGCACCTTTGGGACGTTTTGGTAGAACTGTATAGTTTGAGTTTGATATGGAACCATGTTTCCATGTCTTCTTATGTCTATTGTCTATTTAGGATTTTAGTGCTCAGGGAATTGACATCAAATATATTTCAGGAATTAAGCCAGTTTATCACTTGCTACATCCTAGGAAGCAGATAGAATATTTGTAGCTGAGAGTTGAACTGTGGAGTCCCTGGTGCTCTTTGTGCTTGATTGGGCTTTTTGCAGATGTTTCATTATCAAACTAGGTAATGAAGGTTATCATTACCTCTGGAACCCGCTACCCGTGGAGATCAGAACCATCCCCACCTTCTTGGCCTTCCACAGAGTCATTAAAACCTGGCTCTGTTGGCGGGCTTGGAATTGATGTGCCCCCCAGCATTTGTTTGCATGTGATTTTGTGATAATTTTTAATGTATTTACTGTATTTTAACTACTGTTGTTAGCCACCTCAAGTTCCTCATGACTGGGGAAGAGAGGCGGGGTATAAATCTAATAAAATAAAATAAATAAATAAATCAAGCTTGGCGATGAAAAGTCTTCAAGAAAACAACCAAGCTCAAAGAACACTATATATGCAAGTCGTTTCGGCAAAGAACCTTTACTTTAAAAATAATATGAAAATACCAGATTGTCTGCAGAAGGAAATTAAATTTTGGTAATGAATTAAACTAATAAAAAATTATTTATGTGTTTTTATTTTAAATTCAAGAGCAAGTAATTCTCAATAAGTTAATTTTTTATTCTAATTTTTATTTGCCTTTTTTCCAGGGTGTGCAAATGAATGTATTCAGTCTGGAAGATATTTATTTATTTATTTATTAAATTTGTATTCCGCCTCTCTTCCCCAATCAAGGGGAACGCGAGGCGGCTAACAGCGTAATTAAAAATACAGTAAAAGTACAATAGCATGATAAAAACACAGAAATAAAAAAAAACTGTACAGCTAAAAACTATTAAAACTATTAAAAAGGACAAATTTATATAATAAAGATATATAATAGATCCATGCAATATGTCTAATTTTATTGGAAAGAAGCGCTTCACAATGCAAAAATACAAATGCATAAAATATTGTTATCTTATTAAAGCAGATGTTTGTTTCTGATACAATGAGAATCAAATGGAAGTCACTACATGAACTTTGCAATCCTGGGAAAAGACACGGTTACTTTAATGAGACATGTTATTTTTCCCCTTGAAAGTCAGCAAAAAGCAGAGAGTCATTTTCTATTGCTGTTCTTAAATGTTGACCAAATAAACATTGACGAAAGGGAGGCTGCCAGCTTGGTGCAATGTTATAGCACATTACTGAAGCATATACTGCAGATTAAATTTGACTGGTGCCAGGAGTATGCCAGCGTGGTGAATGGAGCAGGAGAATGCTATATTATCAAGGGAGCAGGAAAAGCAGTCGTTTCAGATTGCATAGGAGAAATTTGCTTGTTTTTTTAAAGAGAGGAGTTTGTTTGTTTTAAAGTATTTTTGAGTTCCTGGTGTATCTCACACCCTTTCTCCAGTCTCTAGCATACCTGTATTCAAGACTACTTATTAACTTGCATTACTCACTCTTGGCTTGCATTCATGGGCTGAAACCACACATTGGATCCAAGAAAAGAAAAAAAGGGTTGCTGGTTTTGCCAATTTTAAGTTTGTGCTAAACATTTTAAGGGTGGGTTGTCCTTTCAGAAGAAATCATGTGAAAAAAATTGTCAACTTGCCTTTGTTATAGATGTCTTTTTCTGATTATCACAGTTTAAGATAGGAACTGCAAATAATAATCTAATTACATAATTAAGAATATATGATGGGATTATATGCATAAAATAATTGGTGCACTGTGTAACTAATCGGGCATGCAACCAGCTTTCCTTTTGCAAAGGAACTATATTGTTATTGTTGCCTCAAAAGTAAGCTAACTTGAGGTTTCCTGTAACTAGGCCTGTATAGGAAAGGACTTGTATGTTCTTTGGAGTGGCTGTGGGTTTGTACTTTTTATCAGCTATATCATACAGTTAGGCAGAAGAGCAGGTGTTGGCATTGAAAACAAACTTTGAAAAGAGTGCCTATCATCTGCATTTTCAGAAAAATACAATGTAAACAAGGTAGGCTATTTGGCATGGTTTATCTGACTTTATTATTAGCTATTTGAGGAACATATTAAAAAATCATGATGAATAAAGATAATAAAGGTTCTTCTCTCAAGTGTTGGGTTGGAGTAGATGGCAGGTCATGCATGTTTGATTGTCTTTTAAATGATTTTAAATGATTGCCGTGGCAATTTTTCATTTCCTGTATTCTTGTATTATACAATTGCTTATACCACCAAGAGTTTTTGTAGAGTTGGGTGGCCTTAAGTGGCCTTAAGTATTTATAAAATAAAAGTAAATAAGAGAAAACATAACACTGTTCTAAGTGTTGTCTGTTATAATTAGAAATGCATTCCTTTTTATGCATTTTCAGTAACGGTTTGTATATGGGAGGGTGGATTGGAGACAATACAGGAATGCAGACCAAGCTATTAGCATCCCTTCTATAATATTTCTGTTCCTGGGATTCTATAGTTATTTTTGTGTGAAAACAGGAAAGTACAGGAAAATACTCAGAATCTTGATAAATTTCTGTGATTTATTTTCTTCCAATCAGATTTCAGTTTTAAAGCAACTTTGGTAATAAATAAATACATGCAAATACAGCAGGTAACAATAGGCCTGATAACCTGGCTTATCAAAAAGAGGAAAACTCTGACGAGCTCAGTTTTTACGATTCAGGTTGGTTTTGCCTTACGGTATCATAGTATGAGTCTCTATTTCAGAGATTAAACAACCATATAAATGTTTTTCTGGAAATCAATATGGCACTGGAAGTGTTTGAGTATCTGTAAGCAATTTCGTAAGCAACAACATACTCAGATCATTATCAGTATGGAACATCTTTGTGCTTCTGCATTAGTCTCATTAGTGCACTGATAGGTGTAGCAAGATAAGTTTGATCCAAAATGGCATAGCTTCTAAGCTAATTCATACACTATCTTGCACAACCAACTTTGCTTTTTCCCTAGCCAGTAACCTATTTTGGCTGCCTACCATAGTCAGTACTAATGGCTTTCAACTGAGTTTTCTTGTGTTACAATACATTTTAAAGAGTCAACTTTTAATACGTGTATTGCAGGTTACTTACTTATTAAATCAGCAGTGCTTTTTTTAAGAAGAGCTGCCCAGATGATAGCTTTGGATGCACTTAATAATGATGATGTGGCAGTTCTTCATGCTGCAGCTATATTTTCCAATCATGCAAAAAGCCAAATTTTCCTCTTCATGGTAATTGAAATTAATCTAAACTAAATGATAAAATAATCCACAGGTATAATCTCCCTGTGGTGAGAAAACATTATTTGTTTTGTAACTGTAGTGTATCAACTTTGTTCTGAAAGTTGCCCTTGCGTATCTCAAATGGGAAAAAAAAATATCTAAAAATTGGAACAATTTGTTTAGGTAGAGAATCACTATTTGTTTGCTGTTGAACAAATGATTCCTTTCTCTGAATGGGCTGTTTTATTGTTTGCATATTTAAAAGTGTTCTATCAAAAATAAATATGGACTGTTTATCAGGCAAAACCATTGTGTGTATGTGTGATTTGTGCAGGTGCTTTGTACCAGAATTTTTGAAATTCATAAAGCAGCAAAGCAGTAATGTTTATAGACCCTTATTCACCCTCATTTGAGTCAAATGTTCCCTCAACGTCTTCTCACAAGATGAATCCCAAGCTACGTCCCTCCAAAAATGGGCATAAATCTACATGGGTTTTGGACATGGATTTTGCTGAGATAATTGCTAAAGGTGAAGATGCTCTGATCCAGCCATCAGCTGGTGATCAGAGACAGAGAAATAGCTGATTTTGAAGGAAAATAATAATGGAATTGTGTTAATCTTTTATGTAGAGAAGCATGGCTAATTTGTTTTGAAATTAGAGCATTTGAAAGTTATTGAATTCTTATTGTACATGTAAAATAAAGACCTATTACAGTAAAATATAGCAAAAACATGAATAGAATAGAATAAAATACTTTATTGGCCAAGTGTGATTGAACACACAAGGGACCTGTCTTTAGTGTGTATGCTCTTGGTGAACACAAAAATAAAATAAGATAAAATTAAATACATAGATCAAGAATCATAGGATACGACAGTGAGAGTTATGTGTCACTAACAAGCAATAGTAATAAGCAGTCAAATCTAATAATCAAATACTAGTAGTTAAGTGTTAATAAATACTAGGAAACAAACAATAATGAATTGTAAAGATACAAGCCACTTCATATAGTAGCAAAATAATACATTAGTTTTAGATAAGGGCTTGTTATGGTGAATAAAAACATAAGCATGGCTATCTTATCAGGTAGAAAGCTTATCTATCCACCAGCAAGCAGAATACCTGTGCTTCAGGGGGCTGGTGTTAATAATGATAAAGGGTTACACTTTGACATAACTTTTTCTTTCTTCTCTCGTAACATTCTTCTCTAAGGGCAATCTTTCTGTGTGTCACAATTTTCAGTCGTTACCATTAAAATCCCAAAATAAATTAGTATGTGTGGTACTATTACATACACTATGGTGTATAATTGTATGGAACTATAAAATATTTTGTAGTGCTTTCTCAATATTTCAAAAGAGTGAAGTCATTCTGAGAAATAAGGCTTTTTCTGTTGTGAATATTACATTATGCTAAAAACTTATATAACAAAAACTTCTATTTTTAAAAATCGGAGTATTGGCAAACTCCTGTGTTTTTCAAAATTCTGTTCAGAAATGGCACTAGTGGGTGAAAGTTAATTAGATTATTAAAATGTATAGCAAACTACTTTAGGGTGGATATACTTTTAAGAATGAATAGGAAAATTCAGTGTAATAAAGAATTGATAGTTCTACATGTTCAGCGGCAATTATGTCTTCCTTCTCAGAAGATGTTGGCAAGGTTTCTTGATCAAGTGCGCTATTTTTTAATTTTGTGTATCATTTTAAAATAAAAGTACTATGGTAAAAACCATGTAATAACATGACAAGTTGATTTGAGCAGAAGTAAAAGTGGCATACAAGATAGAATACTGAATACAAAGGATTTTATTACATAATGTCTAGCATTACAGAAATTCATTAAAATTTACATGCTGCTATAGTGGTTGTTTTTTTAATTCTTACCCCTGTTTTCCCAAAAATAAGACCTATCTCAAAGATAAACCCTAGTATGTTTTAAGTTCGTGCCAAATATAAACCCTACCCTCAAAATAAGCCCTACTTAAGACCTGCTCAGCTGGCCACCTGCTTATCCCTTCTGGTTGCTCGCAGTACTGCGTCCAAGAAGCAAGGCGGAGTGGTGTGGAACTTCCCCATGCACCCTCACTGGCTTACCTCAGGACCCCGACACTTACCTTATAGCGTCAGCAGACAGCTATGTGCAGCAGGAGCCCACGTGGCTGCTGCCCCACTTCTTGTGCTTGTTTGCAGCTGCAATGGAGCATGAGGCTGAGTGATATACTGGTGCCATGGCTGCAAAGTGAGGAAGGTGTCGGGGCATGGCTGGCCTGGCTGTGGGGCCCCTGAGGTAAGCCGTGTACGGCAGCTCCACCACTCTGCTTCACAGTGATGACATTGGCCCATCACACGGGCTCCTGCCCTGCCACAAGCAAGCAGAAGAAGTGAGCCATACATGGGAGTCAAATAAGACACCCCCTGAAAATAAGCACCCCCTGAAAATAAGCTTATTGTGGGGGGGGCAAAAGAAAATAAGACCCAGTCTTATTTTGGGGAAAACACAGGTATTTAATTTATTTTCATTTTATAGCCTACTGTGTCATATAATGTTCACATAGCTTACTTTTGCTGTACTCCTTCCCTTCTCCCCCCCCTGTGATATTAAAACTATTTTCAACCAGCTCTGAACTGATTAACAAAAATTGATAGAAATACTTTAACTTAAAGATTCATAATCAAAGGTATTTTTGCAGAAAGAAAAATGGCTTAGGGATTATGTTACAGAATGAACAAAAATTCCTTCAGAGCTCATTTGGTGCGGGTGGGGGGGTGGGACATTAAAATGTTGACAAACAACACATTTATCAACAATTGTTGCTAAAAAGCAGATCTAGCTTTCTCACTTTAGTGTTGTAAATTTTTTATCTGACCATCATGTCCAGAAAGTCCAGCTTTTGATATAGATTCCAGATATGCGCAAAAAGACATAGGCACAATTAACATGCAATTAATTGCAAAATGTGATACTAATAAGACTAAACTCCATGAACTGATGTTCTTTCTAATCTCTAAGATACAGCTCCAATATCAAGGAATCTAATTTCACATTGGTTAAAAAGTGACCTCTCTGTTTTATAATGAAAAGAGATTCCAGTTCAGTCATTCCAGAAATTGCATACATAACTACTATTGGCTTTATTCAGCTTCATAAATAGGGTCAATAACTCAGGAAGCAGTTAAATGGTCAAAAACATCTAAAGGCTGTGAAGCTTCGGAAGCGTCATTAGCCCCTGCATCATAAAACAAATAGCAAATGATCAAGTAACTACAGGAAAAAAGTAAATTACACCTTTTTAAATATGAAAGTTTTAAAAATGGCTTCCTTGCAGTAAGGTAATTATGAGATATCCAGTTTGCAAAAGCAAAAAACCCTACCACCAGATTTAAATGCTATTTTTATGCTGGGAGTATCCCACAGTATAAGTATTTATAAGTACAAATGTATCAAAATCAGTTCTGCAATCATGGACTTTCCACTAGATTGGGGAAAGCTCTCTGTAATGAAAGTAGTTGTTAAAAATCTCAATACCTGTTTTATCAAGAAAAATTATTTATAATTGGATGATAGAGTGGTGTTTTTGCCTGCTAAAAGAATATTTGTCATTAATTCATTAAAGCTGACAGGCAAGGGTATATTTTATTTTATTTTAAAAAAATTCACATGAAAGTTCTAATAAAATCTGATTAGAAATCCAGCAATATACTTTTTAAACAACTGGAAAACTATTGGGAGAAGACGACTTCTTCAATTTCATAGATCTAATTGCATAATTTTTTTGGAGCAAAAGAAGTAGAGCAACATTAATAAATTGGCCCTGTAAATTGGCTTATTCACTTTAAAAGGGAATGAATTGTTGGTTTTTGACAAAGAAATACTACCACATAGTTAATACAAAATTCAAATGTTGATTAATAGATTTGGAGTTTATACATATTCCGATTTATATTCCATAAGGATTTGTCAGGGGCAAACAGCCAGACGCAAAGGAGAAGAGTTTAAACTAGTTACATTATTGTTTTGTTTTATTGCCTATTCCACAGAAATCTTCCCAGCATGGCAGTTTGCCCCTGAACTAGATAAGGTTCACTGGCATTGAAAGGTCAGACCTTGCCCTCTTCTGTCTACTAATGATTCCAGACCAATCCCCAGTTGACCCATTCTCCTGATTGGGACAGTCTCTCTCCCAACAGGATTTCACAGTATTGCTGTGCTTAATTTGCCATATCAGCATCTAGGTTATGAATTAGCTAATTTTCAGAAATATGAACTGGGTAAGTTTTATGCGACATTAATAATGCTTATGTTCTGTGGCCAAGTCGGTGCAGTGGGAGGGATAAAGAAGGTTAGATAAAAGAAGCAGAGATAATGAAGTTGCTTAGGAAAATCTATAATTTTATTTCTGTTTAATGGGCAAATGTTCACGTAGAAAAACCTGCATGCCATTCATTGGAATTACAAAGATGTGAGGACTGAACTCTGGCCCCTCAGAATTATTAGTAGCATATTATGCTAAGCTGAGCATAGTCTGTGAGCCAGTTTGTCATGAAGTTGAAAAACAACAACAGATCACTCTGTTGTGCTTTTAAACTTCTCGGTTTCTTCTGTTCTTTTCACTAATTATTGAGGCAGCAGAGAATACATTTCAGTGAATTTGTATTTTACGCGTGGTAAATGACTCGATGATCACTGAATGGTATATTCTTAAAAATATTTTCTAGCATTTTTCAGGCCTTAAAGTTTGAATGAACGGTGGAGGAACTTGTGAGTGTTTCAATGCATCTATTTGTTTTATGACAGAGAGACTCCATGAAAGATGACAGAAGAAGTTATTGTTATAGCGAAGTGGGATTATACTGCCCAACAGGACCAAGAACTTGACATAAAAAAGAATGAACGCCTCTGGCTGCTGGATGATTCCAAGACATGGTGGAGGGTAAGGAACGCAGCCAACAAAACAGGATATGTGCCATCAAATTATGTGGAGAGAAAGAACAGCTTGAAGAAAGGCTCCTTGGTTAAAAATCTAAAAGACACGTTGGGTAAGTCCTTATCTAAAACTTGTGTTAATTTCACAAATGTTTTATTCAAATGTTTAGCTGGAGTGTCATATTAAGGATTTGTGTGTTTTTTTTTAACGGGTATAGGTATAATTTCTGTTAACTCAGAATATAGATAGAAGAGGATTTCAATTTGCAAGTAGGTTTTTTTCTTTTGGTAAATTGAACACAAACCTTTTTTATTCTTCTCTAATGGGAAGCGATTAATGCCTCATTGAAAGAAAATCAGAAATTGGGGATTTGCTTTTAAATGTATTCCAAAATTCCCTGTTATGAAGGTATCAGTGTTTTGTAGGCTTTTATTTTATTTATCTATGTACCCTGACATTTGTAAGCTGCCTTCTCCATGTTTTCATTACATTTGAAACTCAAGGTAGTCACCTAACCTTTATTATTCTGAATAGGTGTCTCAGGTTCAGTGGCACCTTCTAACCCAAAAGCTAGCGGAAATCCAGTCTCAACATGTTTGTTGGAGAGTTATCCTAATCTTGGGGGTGGGGGTGCTTCTATGGAGTAGGCTTATTTCTAAGTTCTTCCCATTTAACATCTTGAATGGAAGGATTCTCATCCAGGATAAAGTGAGCAATTAGATTCTACCTGGATCAGATGCTCCTGAAGATAATAAAGGAGCAAACCATAAAAGATTTCAACACTATTGTGAATTGGCTCTGCGAGCCAACAGGAAACCAGTGCTACTCTTTCAGTAAGGTATTCTGCTGTATTGATTCTGACTGATCAGCAAATAAGCAGTTCCATTTTGAACCAGATATATGAGTAATTTACCAGACTCTCATGGCCTAGAACAGTGTGCAGTTAGTCCCCAGTCATGCATCTCTTAGAAAACAAATAGGAATGGGAATTGTGATCAATTCCCATTACATAGCATACTTTACTGTGCCTATATATTGTTAGTTGAAAAAAACCTGGAATAATCTTACAAGTTAAATTCTGTAAGTATCATTGTATTGTTAATAAAACATTATTTCCTTCATCTAGCAAAACTCATGCTGTTTTCTGACATCATTTTTTTTGTTTTCATGTCGCCTAATTCACATAATCAGCTCTTATTGATAGAATGAAATAACAGAGACAGAGGAATGACAAGAGTAATTGTTTTAAGAATAATTAAGTCATACCACAGAGTGGAAACTCAACAAACATTAGTTTCTGACTTTTTATTGCTTCATTTTACTAAAGCCCTACATAACATAAACAGCCTAATTTATTAGCGCTCATCCAGCTTTAATGCTTCAAATTTGGCCCTGGAGCTGGCTAGTTGGCCCTCATATGGCAATATCTTGGGGAATAAACCCTAAAACCCTATACTACACTTAATCTTTCTTTCTTTCTTTCTTTCTTTCTTTCTTTCTTTCTTTCTTTCTTTCTTTCTTTCTTTCTTTCTTTCTT
>JANHGC010005614.1:75116-87104 GCA_027560395.1 Boaedon fuliginosus | reverse complement strand
CCTTCCTTCCTTCCTTCCTTCCTTCCTTCCTTCCTTCCTTCCTTCCTTCTTCTTATTCTGTCTTTTCTTTTATTGATCAAATTTTATGGCCACCTGTTTTACCACAGGCTAACTCTTATACCTAAACAGTCAGCCCACTGTTGTGATTATAGGTGGCAAACAAAAAATTAAAAAAACCCACCCTAGTTGTTTAGAATAGATAGGCAAGACTATCAACAGAACATCTAGTTAACACCTAAAACATTCAGAACTCATAATTAGTGAAAACAACCAAAAGAAACAATGGAGTTTGCTTAATATCCTGGCCCAAATGTTGTGTGGAACAACTATGTCTTTAAACCTTGAGAAAGATCACCATGTTTGAGGCTATCCAGATCTCTGGGGGGAGATGTTATTTCAGCTGGCAGCACAGGAGCAGAGAAGACACCACAACATAAGTTGACATGTTTAATAGACAGGACCTGGAGCATCCCCACTTGATCAGTTCTCATGACATGAACAGAAACAATTGGGACATTTTAGTCTTATAGTTACTATTAGTCTTTTGTAGAGTTAAATCAGTAAGGATTGTGACCATCTGAAGCTCGATGTTAAAACTATCTCTGTAGTGATTTGTCTCCTTCTGTTCCAGTAAGATCTGTCGGTTCAGTCGCCTTCTGTTATTGTTCTGTAGTAACAGTTTGCAATCATGTCCTGAAGACAAAAGTAGATATCCATTTTTGTAAGGCAAAGCAAAGAATTCATAGTAACTGATATAGTCCTGTCTTTATCACTTGCCAGGGTGAACCAGTTTAGTTTTGTCTACAATAATGGCTTAGGCAGGGAATAGGAATATTGGCTGTTTCAAAATGCTCATCAAAGATTTGTTCAAACTTTGTTTAAACTATCCTGCAGATTTATGGTTTACTTAGGGTACATAGATAACTCAGTATTTGAGGACTGCCAGTAAGATCTCAAACATGATTAATATGACTGATTTTATGTCTTGTCCATTTAAATATGCTTCAAAAGTTAAACTATCTATGAACATTAGGTTCCCCTATTTCCTGATTATTTTGTTACTAATTGTCAGTAATATTATGCCTTTGTCAATAATAATATGCTTTTGCCAAAGAGAATATGTGGATTATCATGTTATAGGACTGCAATTTCCATGCCTTTCTTTATCTTGGTAATTGCAAACCATTCAGAGCTTATTCACATCATGCTGATCGTAGTTTATCATTAAAAAACTGATTTAAATACATAACTAGAAATGAATTAAAAGCCATGGTTTCATACTGGTATGACGGTTGCCACTGAATTGTGTTCATAACTTTTAAATTAAAAAAATTAATTTTTTTATATAATTTGGGACCAGAATTTTCCTTGATACTTGAGATATCAAATTAGAATCTGCTTTAAAACAGATAGTTTAAAACTTAAGTTTTTGGAGCCTCTGAATTGTAAAAACAAAAAAAATCTATAGTCAAGGTCAATGTATTCATGAAATGGCCAGTTTTACTTGCTGCACTTGAATTAAAATTCTCATTAGGTTCAGCTTTCAATTAAAATTTCAATTAAAATTGGGGTGCCAATTTTGAAACCATGAAGGCAAAAATGACAGTTGCAAATAAAAGAAATCGCTTTTTTTCTGTAGAAGTGCCTTGGCAAAACCTACTGGCGAAGATTTTGCGAAAGGATAGACATAAATCTACAAATGAATGTTATTAATCATATTTTGTTACTAAATCTTTGCTTTTAAAAAAAGAACAGCTTTTTTGTATATTTGAAATACAGTAAAATAGTTTGATTTTACTGCCTGATGTTACCAATGTCAGTAGCATAAACGGTGTTGCTCTGATCTTGCAGTTTTCCATTTGTTTGAAGTGAAAGGCTTTATATGAATATTGAGTGTGGCTTGCTTTTTCCTTTTCCACTGAACTTCCTGTTTATTTTAAAAGCTTGATAGAAACTGTCAGCTATTTCCTTTTCTGAGGCAATACAGCTTGTTAGCTGTATCAATGCTTTACATGTTACCCCTCCCCATTTCACCACCAAAAGGAAATGAAACATTTGTTTAGACACTGGCTTTGTCTGCCCGCCTTAATTTTGTTGTTTCTCTGAAACCTGCTTTAACATTCTTAATTACATAGCACCTTTTCCTGAAGACTTTCCTGTAAACGAATTATATTTGTATCTGGAATTAATAGGACTATTGCAAATTAAAACAATTAACAGTTTTTCCCATAAGGGAAATAAATTTATACCGTGTTTCCCCGAAAATAAGACCTTGTCTTATATTTTTTTTGCCACCAAAAAAGGCACCAGGTCTTATTTTGGGGGATCTCATCCACTGACTAACCTATTAGTTAGGGGCACACATATATTGGGCGCATGTGTAAAAATCAAGCTAGGTCTTACTTTCAGGAGAGGTCATATTTTCAGGGAAACGGTATGAATTTTCATCCTTTGGCCATGCAGTGTATGTCTTGGGAAGTTGAAGTCTTAGTATGTCTGGACCTTCTTTAAGTTGAAGAAGTGGACTATAGTCTCACTTGAGTAATTGTGCTGTAGCTCTAATATTTTTTACACCAGTTTCACTTTCATTTTTAGAATTGTATAGAAATATCTGGAAGTAGAAGTGGAAATTTTGTAGAATTCTTTTTTGAACTCAGCTGATTTGCCAGGTGTAAACCATACTAGATATTGATGTTGACTAACGTAACATTACAGCTTTGAGCTATAATTGATCCAATCAGGGTCAGTCTTGCAGTCAACCAAGTAATCAGACTTACTCAGCAGATTTTTGGCTTTTCTTCCTTTCCTTCCTTCCTTCCTTCTGAAAAATTGACAGGGCACAAACAATATCAGCAGTCAGGCTAAGGTTCTAGATTCAGACATGATGATCACATAGTTTAAATAAAGTAAGATTTGTAAATCAGCACCAAATTGCAGCTTCAGTTACAGTGCCATTTGTTTCCAAAATTAATCATGGTTTCTTTCTTAGCATAGGTCCACTTATCATGCAGATTCTTAAAACAAGAATGCAAATTGTACCAGTAACCGATATATCCAACAATGATTTGCAGATACAATTTTATTTCTAACTGGCTGCACTCTCTTAAGTGGCTGAAGGAGGCTAAAAGTGTTTGTCCTTTTACACGACTCTAATATATTTTAGTCGAGTTTATTCATAAATTAAGCTGGAAATCATAGGCATATGTTCTGGTGTGAATAAGTTCTTATGTTGTTTTCTACTACCTCCCTAAGACAAAATGAAACAGAAAAACCTGACAATGACTGGATATCAAATCATTTTGAAAATTAAATGACATTGGAGCAATGTCCGCGTGCCATTACATGCTGCATGTAATAGAACTGCTTCACTTGAAATTTTAGAACTCCAAATATTTAAATACAATTGTATTGTGTAAGTACAAATGTCAAATATGTCCTGACTCACTGAGGGTTACCATACATTTAGAAATGAACTTAATATAATAAAGCAACCCAAAACAATTCTATTATTCATTCATTTGTGTATTTAAATGTATTGTGTATTGGCCTTCCTACTTCAATGGGCTCTGGGCAGCATGCAGAAATAGAGAAAATGGAAATAGCTCAAAACATTGAATTAAATAGACAGCCCAGATTAAAATAATTTAATAGCAAAAACAACAAAGCAAAACGGGGGTCATTGTGGGGGTAGGGGAAATGCTCCAATTAGAACCACGATATGACAGAAATAAAGTATTCGGTCCTGCATCAAATGAGGAGGAGGAGGTACAAGAAGAGTATTAGAAACTAATTTGTTGGGCTGAGTTGTTAACCCTGCAGCTAATGATCAAAAATTAAGGAAACCTATTTTATCAATGTTTTTATTTTAGCACTATTCATATAGTATCAATTGTTTGTATTATATTAAGCAGTAATAAATATGCTAGTTTGGTGTAGCAATTAAGCATTGGGGTAAAAACCAGGAGATCATGAGTTCTAGTCCTGCCTTTGTCCAAAAGCCAGCTTGGTGATTTTGAGCCTATCATTCTTTCTATCAGCCCAAGAAAGAAGTAGGCAAAGACAAACTACTTCTGTAATATTGCTAAGAAGAATCCCTGCAGTCTTCCAGAATCAAATTTCCAGAATTAAATTTCATGCATATACAAATCCTCCCTCCCTCCCTCCCTCCCTCCCTCCTTCCATCCTAATTGCACATTTGTCCTCTGAGAACTGCTAAGGCAGGGGTGTCAGACTGGTAGCCCATGGGCTGGATGTGTCATGTGCAGGCCATGCCCACCCCAGCTCCGTGAATGGGAAAAACATTGCAAAACATCACGTGACAGGAATGTGACGCCGCAAGTTTCCCACCCATATGCTAAGCTAAGGGAATAAGATCCACATAAGAATATATCCTCTTTTAGCAGTTTTTTGGAGCATCTCCTCAGGATCACTATTCTGGATCATGTCCTCATAATATTGACATGGTTGATTCCAAACTGCCTGCTAATACCCGAATCTTGTATTAATCAGAAACAGTACAGTTGGAGCATTTAGGTACTTGTTGTGATTTCCATTTGGCCACACTTTGGTTCTGATGTAACAGGCCAATTGTCCTTAGGTCTACAAATGTTGGAGATACTTTTGGTTGTGCAAATCTCCCCTTTAAAAAAATTGGTCAGCTCTTTTCAGGATTTGAATTGTAGCAATTTCTTAAGGTTTGCTGCTTTTAACAGGTTTTGAACTGTAATCTTCATCAGTCACAGTCAGAATGGCAAATTTAAGGAATTGTAGCAAATGTGGTCTAGACTGACTAGAGGAAATCAGATTGTGTGCTATTTATAATGGGTTATTTATGTTTGGGGCAGTCTTGGATCCCACATTGGGGAGAAGCAACACATATTTTTAAAAATATAAATATACATTTTCATTCAGATTTAGGATTGCTTGAGTAACTATGAACTTTAAAAATGATTCCTAACACGTGTAAATAGTATATAAGTAATGTTCAATTACTATGAGTAATGACAACCTATGGCTAATATAAAAATAGTTTTTGGAAACTAAATACTCATATACATTTTATTTTTTATGAAATACCTATTTTTGGAAGGAATTTGCTAGCTCCTTCTTTCTGTTTCTGAGAGAGTGCCTGACCCAGTCACCCAAGCTGGTTGAGTGTCAAGCAAAACATTATAGGTGTCATATGGTATTCTTGTAGGAAGCCCAGAGACTTTTACCTTGGTGATATAGAAATGTATAAATAATTAAAATGTCATTGAAAACATTATTTAATCATAAAATAAATAGCAATATTGCTTGGGTTTCTGTTTTTACTTTTTTCAGCTTGATAGATTCTTCCTCTTCCCCTGGACTTTATGTATTAAAACTCTTAAGGAACATATAGCAATAATCAAGTTATCCTTTTCATCTTTCAGAACACTGGATTTCATTGATTTTTCCCCATGAAATCTTGTTTTATTCCTTCTCACCCCACCCCACCCTGCCAACTAAGACTATTGGTATGAAAACGGCTTTCTCTTAAACAGCTTCTCTTCATTTCCTGTTTAATTTTAGTTCTGAAAGTAATATACAAACTCTGGATGTTTGTATATGTGTATATCTAGGAAGTGTTTTTATTTTATTCTCAGATTTCAACAAATCTGCTCATCATTACAATATTGTGCTATCCTCAAGCATATCAAACTGAAAACATCTCCATCCTCCTTTTCTTCCCTAAAATATAAAAAGCTTTAGCTAGAAATTGACTGGTACTATCATGCCTTTGGACAGTTTATTTCAATTATTTGACATTTCAGCCATATATTACATTATTTATTTCGTTTGGAGGCCATCTTCTAAAAATTAGTGAAAGCTATCAGGACAAAAACTGTTGCCATGTATTTAAATCTATATATTACTAAAACGTTTGTGTTTGTTTGACTGTAACCATTAATTAACAAAACAGTGCATCCATAGGGTAACAGTTTTTGAATGGGTTACCACAAATGGGCTAATTTACAGCATGCATTCAAAATCCAGGACCCGTGACTCCTGCAGCATTGAAATCTGGGAAAGTTGTGGCCATTTCAGTGCTGCCATGGTCATTTGCAGTTGCTTCCAATTCCACTGAATTTTTGCCTTTTGGGGGTCCTTCTGTTTATCTGTTTAAGTAAGGAAAATCTTTGAAATGATAGTCCAATGGGTCATGGATTTAAAATTAAACATAATTCATAGGTTTACTTTCCAGGCATGTTATTTAATAATTTCTCCTTTTTATCACATTGAAATAATACTATTTGATGTCAACATAGGGAGTTGCCTGAGGGCTTCATTTAAAGCTTTTGTGAACGATACACCATCCTGGATTTCAGATAGTGTATTTTTGCTGTAATGCAGTGCTGGTGAGAAGCACACAGTTTTCAAGCATTCTTCTCCACTGAAAGATTGCAACCAAATAATAAGAACATTAATTTTTTTCCTTAAGGTACAAAATTGCTGTTCTGTTTAGCAACTACATTATCTGGTAATCCCTTCTATAATTACAGAGAATAAGCTTAATTCAGTATATGTGTATAGAAGCATGGTCTTAATCTTCAAATAAAGAGAGCCAAACCAGACTTCATACGTTATAATATAAAAAGCAGAGTTTTCTGACTATAATTTCCAATGCTGTTGAAAACACCCATACTGTGCCTATTTACAATTTTATATAGAATTTATTAATTTTGTTTTCAGCTGTCTCACATGCACACATACTACAATGAACAATTAAAACCTAATATTAAAAATTGTAGCATTAAAACTATCAGCATAATGCAGATTCAGTTGAACAGAGTGGGGAAAAATATACAATATACATTTTTAAAAGCTGAGGGAAGTAAACGTGTCAATGAACCAGCCACTTTGAAAGAGACAGTCAGTGTAAACCCTTGCTTAAGCAGATGTCACTAAAAATCGTTTTAAAAAGCTATAGCCCTTTTTAAGGAAATATTGTTGAGAATAAGATCAGTATACATACAACTACAGTAAATCTGAGTGAAGTGGAGTACTGGATCTCTGTCAGTCAACATTCAGATAAGAATATGGTTAGAAGCCATATTGATTAATATGTTAGGCAATCTGGCAAGATTAGGATGGAAAGTTGCTTTTAGTCTTACTTCATGCCTTGCCAGACTTCAATACCATGGTATCCATCTGGAAGCTGGAAGCAATGCACCATGTTTAGATGGTTCCTCTATTTTAGTGTCTGGCTTTAGTCAGTTATGGTAGGAGTGAGTGAGTAAGCCTTAGACTAGTCCGATACGGAGTTCTGTTTTTCCCCACCTGCTGTTTAACATCTACCCCAATCCACTATGTGAGATAATTTGTAGGTAATGTGTGAGGTCATGAATATAAATCCTGACTGAATAGGAGGTGTGGTGCTCCAATACCCAAAGGTTAATGAGGAAAAATAAGGTCACACTGAATGTTAGTGAGAGAAAGTAGCTTGGGATTTGAAGACCACCTAAATCCAAAATCAGATTTTATTTTTAAATATGAACAGAGCTGCCTGTGTTGCCTGAAACAGAGCTGACTCATAATTTGAACCCTCCTAGATTCATGGCTGTACTTGAACAGCAAGTAGAGGCAATGGATTGAAAGAGTTTCGCACAGTTACGCCAGCTGTGGCAATACACACTCATGCTTTTGTCATCTCATGACTGAACTGCTATAATTTGCTATATCTGCGGCTGGCCTTGAAGATCAACCAGTTGGTGTAATGTATTACGGGGAATACCTAGATTTGCCCATGTAAACCACCACTGTGGGAGCTTAATTGACTGCCAGTCACAGTTAAAAATGTAAATTGTCACATGATGTCAGCCACACTAGGTGGACCAGATTAGAAAAGCAACTCCACTATTGTACTTTATTTAGACTGACTATAATAATTATAGATTGATCGTGCATTACATCTCTTCCTTATAATCCAGTGAATCAGGGACTCATTTGCCTTAGCTGCTTCCAGATATTACTTTTTCCCAAGACTTAAAAAATGTTTAGTATTCTTTACGTATGTAGCATTTTTGCCAAGATCATCTACATTACACTCTACACAAGAATATATTTGAGACCACCTGCTCTGGCATGAGTTTATACATTCACTAGAAATTAGGACTTGCTAAGAGGTCGCTTCTTCCAAGTTATTGGAATTACAGAGATCCCATGGTTGAACTTTTCCCAGTGTTGCCCACCTGTGAGCCAGCTTGCCTGTAATACCTGGCCTACTTCTTCCTCACCGAGCATTCAAAGAGCTTGGTGGCATGATTTTGTTTCAATATTTTTCTTGTTTGATGCAAGTTACTCAGAACCATCTGGAGAAGAGTGGCATTCAAGCTTAAGCATGTTAATACATAAATAGATTGACTTGATAATAAAGAAGATGCCAGGCAAGGATTTTTGATTGGAGTATCTACAGTTATCCTTATTACTGAAAATGCCTCTCCTGGTATCTTCTACTTCGTTTTACTACTTTGGGTCACCTCTAGGTTACAGAATTTTTTCAAAGGATGACAAGCTTTGAGCAAGCGTACATGGGAAAATGCAACAATTAAATATCCTGAATTGTTTTTTAAAGGCTTTAAAGCTGCTGGCAGGGGAATTCTAAGAGTTGAAGTCCACACACATTAAAGTTGCCAAGATTGAGAAACATTGCTTTAAAGCAGTGGTTCTCAAAGTGGGTGGTACCACTCCCTATTGGGCGTTGGAGCAGTCTAAGGGGGCATTGGAAGCTCCACGGGGAATTAGGGGGTGCCAGGAACAAATCGGTGGGCAGCAGAGGATTTAGCCAACTCCCATGCTGTGCCGCACAATGACCCAAGGGTGGGGAGGGGCTTCTCACTGAGAGCTTCTCATGCAGTTGTTAGCGATGCATGGGTCAGGGCGGTGCCGGCGTGGCATATATTCTTGTCCTCGATGTCACCATTACTCTGGGCTGGCCCAACCCCCAGCAGTGCCCTAAGCAAGGGATGGGGCATTCCAGGGCTTGGACAGCTCAACCTCTCTGCTCTGGGGGCGGGACTTGGACAGCTTACCCCACTCACACACCCTGGGGGTGGGGCTTGGCAGGGGGGCGTTAAGCATTCAATTTTTTTCTAAAAGGGGGCGGTGAACCAACAAAGTTTGAGAAACACTGGCTTAAACCATTTTATATCCATCCTTTATAATGAAATTTACTAATGAAAGGACAAAAGAAAAAGGTTTGTTCCTTCTGATTAGAGGAGCTTGGTGAATGAAAGATTTGCTATTAAATATCTACACAAACCGGTAAGTTACTTTTCAGCTAATTTGCAGAAGTACAATTTTATATATGCATCTGGGAAATATTTATTTATTATTTACATTTATTTATTGTTTACATTTCTATGTCCCCCCAACTCCCGAAGGACTCTGGGCGGCTTACAACAGATAGCAGATAGCAATACAACAGATAGCAATAGCACATTTTTACAGAATCAGCATATTGCCCCCAACATTTGTGGGTTCTCATTCTACCTTAACTCGGTATGACAGACCAATGAATATTGTAAACTGAACCATGTACCAAGAAAAACACAGGATATAAAGAATATAAATGAATATGTTTTTATTAGGTTTTCTCTTTTCTGTGCAAAAGAAAACATGACTGATTTTTTGGAAAGAACCCAGCAATGTTATCAACTTTTTAAGTGCAAAATTCTTTTAAAAGCTGTAAAATTACAGATAGCTTCTTTGTACAATTTGATACATAAATACTTATCAGGAAAATTACTTCCTATCTCAATTGCTTAATTAGCACTGGTTCACTTTCTGCTGTAGTAATAAAATACTCAGAAATGGTCAATTACAAAATAGTAGGAAATCCAGATATCAAAGGGAGCAAAAAGTTATAAATCTTCAAGACAAAAGATTGTAAAGGATGCCAATCAGAATTTTCTATGACCTAAAGACTGCAAAATCACAGACAGACAGAAAGTAAAGTTATTGTAAGCATTTTTAAAAAATTGATTAACAAAAATGGCATTTGTATATTGATAATTTTCTTCCTATTAGCAAACGTACTAATGTGATTTATGAATGGAGATAAAGATGTGGAGAACTCTTGGTCAGAAAGCCTGTGTTTGGGGCACGCACTAGAACCGTCGAACTGGCAACCTTTCTGATCGACAACCTCAGCGTCTTACCCACTGAGCTACCACGTCCCAATTTTTAATCTATATAAAGTAAAATATAGCAATCTCCTAACTAACATTTTAGATACTTAGCTGTGCCATTGTTACTGGAAAGCTAAGCTGAAAAAAGATTCTGACTCTTGACTGTTGAAGGGTTAGCACCTTGTTCTAGTTTGAAGCAAATGTTGACCTCTGGAGACTACATTGAGTTAATTATTTTTATCTGGGAAAGGGGAAAGTGAATAGATTAATTTGGGGCAGGGGCGACATTACAATCAAGTGCTTTTTCATCTAGAAACTGAAAAGCTGCTTACAGTTTTATTATAAAAGATTGTATAGCATTTTTATAGGAACCAGGCTAGAAATCTGGAAGTTATGAATTCTAGTCTTGCCTTGGGCACAATCCCGCTTGAGTGATCTTATGTCACTCTCTTATTTATTTATATTTTGTCTTTATTTTTACAAATAACTCAAGATGGCAAATATATCCAACAACCTTCCTTTTCCTCTTCCCCCTCCCCAACAACAACTCTGTGAGGTTCATTGGGCTGACAGCGACTAGTCCAAAGTCACTCAGCTGGCTTTCATGGATACGGCTAAGTTTGAACTTGCAGCCTCCCACTTTCTAGCCTAGTGCCTAACTTTTAGGCCAAACTGGCTCGCTTACATCTAAGAAGAAGGAATTAGCAAACACTTTGTGCAGGCAGTTGACAGGAATCCTAACTAACTCGAAGATTTTTTTTTTATTTACATATAAATGAACAATACTGTCTATTTGCAGGAAAAAATGCTAACCCATTGCGGGAATTTTGTGGTTGTATGTTTTCACTGAGATCTAGAAGCCCTACAACAGGGATGTCAGACTTAAGTCCTGCGGATCAGATCCGGCCTGTGGGGTGCTTAGGGCCACCCTGGAAACAACGAAGGACTGGCCCGCGGTGCCTCTACCAGCAAAAATGGAGCTTGGGAGGACCATGTGTGACTCTCCTAGGCCCCATTTTTGGCCTGGATGGCCTCCTGCCATCCTCTGACAGTGAAATCAGAGCTTGGGGGGGAAGCATGCAGCCCTCCCAACCTCCATTTTTGCTGGCAGAGGCACCGTGGGCTGGTCCTTCGCTGTTTCCAGGTTGGTCCCCCGGAAGGCTCTGTTTTCCCTGGCAGAGGGCTAGCAAAACAAACTAAAAGCAAAACAAAACAAAAGGAGAACTGTATCCCCTTTTTCATCTGAGCATCCAAGAAGGGACAGGAAAGGAGAAAGGGAAAGAAGAAAGACAAAGAAAAAGAAGGAAAGGTGGGAAGAGAGCAAGGAAGTAAAAAGAAGGAAAGAGGGGAAGAAAGAAAGGGGAATAAGGAAGGAAGGAAGGAAGGTCCTGCCTTAGCATTTGGCCACCAGCAGACAACAAGGTTCCTCTGGAGGACAAGGATTTGGCGCTCTTCCTAGTCTTGCCTTCCTCCGCTGGAGACAATGGATCCCCCCAGCCCTGCCCAGGCCACCACAGGTGCCTCCGACATGAATGATGTTGAGTTGGCCATGCACACCCTGGCAACGCACCCCCCCCTCCCGAGGTCAAACACAACCCTGATGCAGCCCTCAATGAAATCGAGTTTGACACCCCCACTATAACCTTAAATAGGAATATTGTCTATATGGTCATTCATTCTTCCTCCAGCTTTTCCCTTGTATATTTAATTTACTTGATAGCTTTTTGCTTTTAATTAATTGCTTAGAAATAATTCAAATTAGTACTGTATATACTCGAGTATAAGCCTAGTTTTTCAGCACCCAAAATATGCTGAAAAAGTCACCCTCGGCTTATAC
>JANHGC010005614.1:42894-58411 GCA_027560395.1 Boaedon fuliginosus | reverse complement strand
CTTCTTCTTCCTCAGCTGCCTCTCTTTTTCATGCACCGCTTTACCTTATATCCACAGCCTGTTATCTCTGATTGGATCTTAGTTTGGTCCTGGGTTGTTTCCGCCCCTGTCTTGCTCACCCAATCTGCTTTCAGCTGGCTCCTTTCAATTGTCCTGCGCTTTCTTGCCCGGCGTGACTTCAGCCTAGATAGCCGCCATTACAGGGGCCGTCCTGATCCGATCCTCGGCTGGAGCTATGGGAGGTGAGGAGAGGATTAGCGCGTCCCCTCAACCCACCGTCCCGTGCTCTTACGCTTCCCCTTCTCTACAGGAAAGGTTAGATCCCAGATCGGCAGGCCTGGGTAGCAAAGCCACAGACCTCTGCGCTCCTTGCTCCCAGTATCGGTGACATCACACCGGAAACTCCCCCGTTATATGTGCTTTTAATGATGGCAGAAAGTCAAGCAAGCTTCCTACACAGGAAATGGAAGTGGCGACTTCCAGAACTATCCCATTTTAGCTTCAGAAGTTTAAGTCGTCTCGAGTTCCCCATCAGGTGAAGAGAGGCGGGGTATAAATTGAATAAAATAAGATAAAATAAATAAAGTCAAGACTTTGATTGTTGCTTAGCCTTTTTGTTTTCATGTTCTGTAGCATATAATTACTAGGTGGTGATGGATAAACAAAGTAGTTGCTGCCCATAGTGGCTTGGTTCCTTAAGATGGCTGTAATCTACTGGCTAGTGGTGATACTGAGAGGAAGACTCCGGGATTCTCTTCCTTCTTACAGATTAATCAGCAAGGCAGGCTCATTTCTCCTAGGTCTTATTTCAGGGTTTGATCAAATCTGTATAGATTCATTTTGCTATACTTTTAAGGATTTTTTTTTAAATCCTTTTGCTCATTTATTTAACACATTTTGCCAATTGCTATGATTTAAGTACCGTTGTGCCTTTGAATTACTAGTTTTTAATTATTCAGTGAAAGGGCTTCTATTATACTTTATCCTACTTCTCCTGCAGTACAAGGCACAAATACTGCTATTTCTCTTCCATTTGTTCCTCACTGCCTTGGGAAGTAGGTTGAGAAAGAGAATAGTCCAAACCATCCAGTAGGCGTTTATGGCTGAGGATGGAATTGAATCCAAGTCTTGCCATCCCAGTCCAACTTCTTCACCTGTAAACCACGTTGGCTCATGCTGCAATCCATGTGAGTTTGTACTAAAAACAATAACTTGAGTTACTGGTGGGAAGGAAAGTAAAGCGTGCACATCTCTTTTTCTTGGCCATTGAAGGATGTGGAGAAATGTTAATTTTTCTAAAACTAAAAAAACCCCCGAAGGAACTCACATTTAGACATATAATAACATTCATTAAAAAGTACACATATTCCAGTATATTATGAATTAGGTCATCTGTATGATTCACATAATTGGCATGTAGTCCTCAACTTACAGCAGTTTATTTAGTGACTGTTCGAAGTTACAGTGGCACTGAAAAAAGTGCCATATCACCATTTTTCACACTTGTATTGCTACATCCCCATAGTCCTTGGATTTAAATTCAAATGCTTGACAACTGGTTCATATTTATGACGGTTGCAGTGTCCCAGGGTCACGTGACTCTCTTCTGACAAGCAAAGTCAATAGTGAAGCTAGATTCACTTAACAACCATGTTACTAATTTAACATCTGTAACAAATGTGCAAGAAAAGTTGTAAAATGGAGCAAAAACTCACTTAGCCATTGTTTCACTCAGCAATATAAATTCTGGGCTCAGTTATGGTCATAAGTCAAGGACCACCTGTGCTACTCTATGAAACAAGTCCAGCATTCTTAAAAATTGAATTTTGTATATATTGTCATATCCTAAACAATGTCTTATTGTCAATTCTGAGGCAATATATTAAATTTTGTACATAGCAAATGAATTGAAGATAATACTGGATTTTTGTTTTGTAAATATTAGATAGCCATATAATTAGATGCCCATTTTTTGTAATTTTGTTATTGTTGGCTTTGGTTTATCTTTATGTTTGTTTTTCATTTGATCTGATTATTGTCTTATTCCAGTTGTGTGAATAAGAAGCTTTGCTTACATTTATATTGATTTCTATTATTGTAAAAGCTGTCAAAATGATGGAAGCAGTCAGCTAAAATGGATTAACTTGTCAGTGCCTGAAAAGAAAATCATAATTCAATTGTTTCCTTGGCATATTTGGTATGTGCCAGTTCAGGATTCAGTTTCTAGTCATATATTTGGGGCTTAATGGTACTATTATGGAGTGACTAGGACTACTACCTTAAATCTGGATTTATCTCAATGGAAATTATTGGCTACATTCAAATCTGTAAAAACATCACACATTTCCTGCCTAAGTGGGGGGTTGGACTAGAAGATCTCCAAGGTCTCTTCCAACTCCTTTATTCCAATAACACTTCTAATAACTTCTGGCTCCTTTATGGTTATGCAGTGACTCTAGACAGCTCCGTGCTTCATACTGCCTGCCTGCCAGGTTGGATGTTTCCCAGCGTGAATACTGCTACAATATAAACACCGCTGAAGCAATTTCTTTTTTGTCGCCTTTTTTCTCAGCAGTTAGCTAACTCCTTCTATGCGGATATAATAACTAAAAATAGAAGTTTTTGAGGGTTACTAGAATTAGTTCCAAAATCCATTTTAAATCAGGAGTATCTGTAATCCTCAATAACCTTTCAAACCACTAAGGAACTAAATAAAGGTCAGGCAAGGAAGACACAAATCTGCCTTCAATCACAAGTCCCAACTTTGGGAATGTGAGAGGAGATTGCAGTCAAATAGATTCCTGAGGTTGTGATGAGCTCAGAGGACTTCCTTCATTCCACCAAGATGGAGAAGCAGTCCAAGTCCAGATGTTTTTAATTGTTACATTTCTTGATCACTAAAACAGAAAATGAAGGACACTTGATTTAAACTACCAAAGCTTAAAATTGGGTAACTTTATAGGTGCAGGGAATAAGCCCCCACTGGTAGTAGTACAAAATATTTCTCTGCGTAGCATTTATTTATTTATTTATTTATTTATTTATTTATTTATTTATTTATTTATTTATTTATTATATTTTTATGCCGCCCAATTCGGCTTACAACATTGATAGCAATAGAACTTAGATGTTATATACTGCTTTACTAGTCTTGCAAAAAACTATATTTGTACAATAATTGATGCACTGTAGGAATTCTTGCTTTTGTTTATAATTCTCCCAAAGTTTTCCAGAAATATGCAGATAGTCCTCGTCATATGACTATTCATTTAATCATTGGAAGTTATGACAGCATTGTAAAAAAGATAACCTGTCTTCACACTAACCATCACAGCGTCCCACAATCACATGACCAAAATTCAGGAATTTGGCAAGTGGCACATATTTACAATGGCTATCACATCCTGAGGTCATGTGATATTTACGACCTTCCCAGTCAAGTTTATTTAACAAATATTTTTTTTTTTCAAAATTTGCAAATCTCTGCCAATAAGATTGAAAAATTGAATCTTTTTAGAACCATTCTCTGTGTGCATTTATTTCCTATGTCAGTGAAACTGATGAAAGTGAGTTAAAACAGATTAAGACAGTCATGCAATCTAATAAAGGTAACCCTTAATAATTAAGGAAATCTAGTCTTGAAGCCTAATTTTTAAAAAAAATCTTACCCAATTGCTTTTTGCTAAGAGTGAGAGCAATTATATTGTCAAAATCTGACGTTTTTAATGTAGAACTATATGATTTTCATCAGTGGGAAATAGCTACAAAAAGAAAAGGGAAAGACAGCATGGCCTCGTCTTGAGAAAAATAAACAGAGCTCAGCTCAGTGTGAATAGGAAATTCTGTGTGTATTTCCAGGGTTTGGGTAGGCTTATAGTATTTTCACATTTTGAACTTAATATTTAACAGATGAAGAATATAGTAATTTGCAAATTGTCTTATCAGTGTTCTGGCAAAATGCATACCATATATACAAGAATTCTTTCTACTAGGAATAATATTTTTTATTTTCCCCTTTATAGTGTCCCAAAAAATCTTTTGATCATTTATATTCGTGTCTATACATTTTAACAAAACTTTGCTGCTACTGACATTGTAATGCAGTAATTCTAACGTCTATAGAACCATACTTAAAGGGAGAATATCTTTAAAAAACTACTGCAGGATAAGCTTTGATGGATATCCTTGGATGTATTAAGGATAGTTCTGAACACCGCATTTTAATGAGAACTGACTTGGCTACCCTGTCAAAAGTCCTGAGCGTGCATAGTAATCTTATCCAAAAACTATTGATATTTTTTCTTTAGTTAAATGAAAGTGAAATGGCTTACCATGAATAACATGCCTTTGCATTCTGCTCTAGTTGTTATTCCCTGTTTTTGAGAAAGTACCCAGGTTCTTGACTTATACTTAGGTGTTGTAAAGAATGAGGATTGTGCTGAGTTACAAATACTTTAACACCAAGAAATAGCTCATGTTTAATTCAAGGAAGTTATTGTAAATAGTGGGTAAATACATTCAGAAACTGGGTAATTGCCACATGCACTTTGGGAGTGCAAATAATTTGAAGAAGCAGCTGCAACAAATCTATCAGAAACCAACTGGCGTATGGAAGTTTATTGACTTAACTCATTTCAATTTACCCAGTGCCTGAATCAGATGTCTTGATTATCCAAAAATTATATTTATTTAATGTTATATTTTGCCTTTATGTTTATAGAAATAGAAAAATCAGAAAAAAATATAAATTATAATAACAATAAAACTTTCTAAACATCTGGGATATTTGCAAGGCCTGTACACATATTTTCAATCCAAAGACCCAATTACATTATGCATTAGCTGAAATAAACGTATTTGGAATTTTCTGGTACTTGGCCTTGGTTAGGGAAAAACACTAAATGAAAATTCAAAATGCGAAATTGGTGAAAATGAAAATCAGCTGTTTTAAAATGACTTATTTATTTCTTTGTCAGGTCACTGCTTTTATATTGTTTTTGTTATTAATGACGCTACAAGGTTTTAAATCTTTCCAGCATACCCTCGCTGGACTGGTACTTCTTTTTATTCCCCATTTAGTATTTTGTGGCTACCATTCTGTAGTTCTAATTAAATTATTAGTTTAATTATCCTCAAAATGTTCAGAGTTTTAGTGCAGACGCTCTGCTCACGTACAAAAATTTCCTTCCCCACTTTGGGCATGCATAAAAGTAAAAGCAACATTAATCCAAAAAAATATTCCAAAACCATTAAAGCAAGAAAATACTTTTTACAAAACTTCCTTTCTTTCCTTCCTTTATTCATACTCTTTCATTCTGGGTCATGTTCTTCCCGTCCCATGGTCATAAATAGATGGGAGCCATGATTGTTGACTTTCACTGCCCATTCTGGATTTTATAACCACGGCTTTTATAACCCTAACTTTAGCAAGATAAGATGAAGGCTTAAGTTATTAAATTATTGTCCCCACATTTCATGCAGCATTTACTGCTAATGGTAGGGACACCAACAATTGTGAAGGGGGGAGGTAGGGACACAGCAGTTTGGACTCATTTTGGCCTCCTCACTACAAGCACAACCAAGCTCCCAATTTTAGATCAAGAAGATCCATACTATATTTTGTGAGATACAATGCCTAAAGTAGAAGAATAACTCGGACCCACCAATTAGGAGGTACCCACAGCGTACTGAAAGAACTATTTTAGCAAGTGCAAAGTAACTGGAATTATCCCAAAGATTGCAAATATTAACATTTTTGAAGCATGTGTAGAAAGAGAATTGTTACAGGCAGTAGAATTCTCTATATTTAATGTTCTGCTCCTCACCACAATTTTGGTGACTGGAACCAGGAAGGGTAATCTTGAAAAGGAGATGAGACTAGTAGAATAGAAGTAAACCTTAGTAAGTTTTACATATTAAACACAACCAATAATATGTCCTTAGAAATGGATGGGAAAAATAACTGTTAATAGGTACAGAGTTCTTCAATGCTTATCTTACTAAAATTTGAATGTGTTTGCTGCCTTAGTAAAAGGAGTTCACAACATCTGCAGTAATGACAAAGTATCAGCCTCACCAAGCCATGAAATCAGGTGAGTTAAGCATCTATGCAAAAAAAAAAAAAAAAAGTGACATCTCTGCTAATTGAGAGGCATCAACTAATATTAGCCTGTGTGAATTATTCTAAGCACGTTGTGGGAACCTTCTTAACTGTAAATGTTCAATAAACCATACCTTTATTTGTTTTAGCATGATGTGTAAACCATATTAAGAATGTGGTCCTGGGAAAATAATTTTGTAACAGCTTTGTTGCAGCATAAATACAAACAGGAAAATTTAGAAGAGTTGTCAAAGTGAGCATGGTTACAGCACTGACTGATCCAGGCAGAGAAAAAAAAGTTAGCATACAAGTGATTTGAAGCAGGCAGGTTTCAAATGAATTAAGACTGATGTGATTCCAAAGTATTATTCAAATTGAGGTTGCCCTCATTAAGGACATTCCTAATCAATGAAGCCTTCACCTGCCAAACCATCCAGCTTTCAGTGTAGTTTGGAGGGGCTTCTGCCCCTTGTCTGAGCTTGCCTACTACCTTCTTGGTATAAGAGCTTCATTCCTTCAATGATGTCGCTGTCCCTTGTGAGATCTGCACCAGAGTATTCCAGGTAGTCCTTGACGTATGGCCATAATTGAACCCAAAATTTCTGCTGTTAAGTAAGGCAATTGTTGTGAGTTTTGCTTCATTTTGCAACCTTTGTGCAACAGTTGTTAAGCGAATCAGTGCAGCTAAGTGAATCATGTGGTCATTAAGCAAATCTGGCTTCCCCCATTGACTTTGCATGTTGGAAGCGGATTGAAAAGGTTACAGAGGGTGATCACATGACAGTGCAACCATCATAAATATATCCCAGTTGACAAGCACCTGAATTTTGATCTTATCATCGTTGGGATGCTGCAACAGTCCTAAGTGTGCAAAATGGTCATAAGTCACTTTAGTCACTGTTGCTGTAACTTTGCATGGTCACTGAATGGTTGTAAGTCAGGGCATACCTGTATTTTTTGGAGCACTTACATGCCTGAGGAGCGCAGATTTCAGAGTAGGAAGGGAGGGAGGAGCTATTCCCATAAAAAGACACAGTGTTAGCAGCTATTTGAGGGAAGGACAGCCAGCGCTGCTCCCGGGTGTTGGGAAAGAATATGGAGATGATTTGGAAAGAATTCCTGGCAACAAGCAAGGGAGCTGGAATGGAAGAGCTGGTTCCGAGCAGTTTTCCCTCTGTGTTGGGTTATAAGTGTGTCAGAATCGTAAAATAGAGATAGTACGCTAGAAGTAGGCAGAAAAGAAATCGCCTCAACCATATTTGGAGACAGTAAATAAGATTTTCTTTCCACTTTACAAATATCTATAGATACATATTTCCAGGTATGCAAACTTTGCATATGTCTGTGTGTGTGTGTGTGTGTGTGTGTGTATACATACAGTATATACATACATATACATACATATATATACATTCACACGTGTGTGTATGAAATGTATATCTATCGAACTCCTTCCCAATTGCATTACTTGTAATACATTAAGCTTTCTCCAGCTTAATGTACTCCAGATGCAAAAACCGATGATTGAGGATGATGGAAGTTGCAATCCAGCACATCTGGAAAGCATCATAGAGTGGAAGACTGAAAAACGAGGATTGGGGAAAATGTCCAAATCCAGTGTTCTTGTTACAAAACTTAAAGATGACAGCTTTGACAACAAAAATTGTGTACAAATGCTAGTTACCATCACTGACTATATACCAGAGATGGGAATTAATTTGAGGTTTGGAGCTCCCAGTTTGCTTTCTCCACATTTCTTGTCTGATATGCAAAGTCTCTGGCACTGCATAGATTCAAGCAGTTACACAGAAAATTGGATTTTACAGCAATTGATGCAAGCCAGCTTTGAGAACATGTCAAAAATGTCAAGGGTGTGGCTGGGTCTATGTAATCAAAGGCCTGCCTATCTTGGCTTTTTTGAGCATTAGCATTTCTTCCTCCTCTTTAAAGATGCCTCTATGTGAGAAGAAAACTTGAATACACCCTTCATTTATAGACCTGGCTACCATTTTAAAGTCAGTTCATGACACTTACTCCAAAGCAGATTTGAACAGGGTGTGCAGATTGAACCAGTGCTGTGAGAAATCAGTGAACATACTAGAATGAGATGTGTCCTTGTTTGAACAAAGCATCTCTGTTGTTGCTTTAGAGCATCAACTTTGCAATGAATTATTTGCAAGGCTCCTAAATACCTCCATGGTCATGATTTAAGATGAGGTGAGACATATCAAATATTGTAACTCACCCATGGTTACCATGTGGGACCAGCTGATAAATTTTACAAATAAAAAATAAGTGGGTTTAGCTTGCCCAGCTTTGAATCAAGCATACAGCTGTGAAAATATTCGGGGTCACCCTGACTGTGTCCAAATAACGGGTTCCAATGGGGTAGCCAGTGTGCTTTAAGAGTGCCTTGATTCTAATCAGACAATGAATTGTTGGACGCTATTTTCCAAATGAAGACCTAAACATATTCCTGTTAAATGTACAGAGTTGTCAATGATGAAAAAGTGGATTTTTTTTGTAGAATACTGATTCTCCTCTCCCTTTTTTGCATGCAGTGTTCAGAATGCATGACTTAATTTCCTTTATTGCATGGACTTTAGGGATTCCAGCTTTATATCAAAACTAAAATATGCTGAGCAAACAGCAGTGAAAGTCTTCTGTAGCTTGTATTTACAACTATCTTACATGCAAATAAGCTTCCTTTTTTAATGAGCTTATTGTTAATGATACAACTTTGTCTTCTTTTATTAATCAGATTAGACTCAGAATGCATCGCTAAAGCTCAAATAAATTCTTCTAAACTAGAGATTCTTTTTAGTAGTATTCTGGGGACAAGGCAGCTAATTTTAAAATGCAGATTCACAGTAATTAACTTTGATCATGGTTGTTCTTTACTTGGGTGTCATTCAATCTCTGATCCCAGGACAGTTACAGTAGCAGCTAGGTCTATATGAGCAAACCAACCCATGCCTCCATAGTCAACATGCTTTGCCTTCCAATGCTTGTAATTCAATATGCCAACATTCATGGGAAGGCAAATTATAAATTAAATTTACTAAAATAGGACCTAGATGTGCCTAAATGCCCTTCAATAGTAATTTTTTAAAAATCAAGATTTCTGAGCTTTGTGAATAGGAACATTTTTATTTTACAGAGATGACAATAATTGGATGAGAAGGAGTGGCAGAACCTGGAAGAAGAGTTGAGAAGATTAATATCAGGCATCCACACAGTGAAGATCCAATTCAAATACACTGTATTGCCAACCAGCCTATGCCCAGGAATCTTTTCAACTAATGGTTAGCACTGGTTTGGAGTTAGATTAGGGTCAACAGAACTCAAGGGAGGTTGGGCTTAGTCTGCTTGTGGATACTAGAAACTCTAGGCTGATCCCTCTTTTACCTCCAACCCCTGGTTCTGCAACTCCTATAATGACCTAAGTATTGCACATACATAATATCTGTATAATAATGGAGAAAAAACAATTAGATACAAAATTAATATTTTAAAAATCAGCAGTTTGATCACAACCATAGGCAAAGAGTCCAGGAAAGCAAGATAGTATTGAAAAGGTATTCGGGCAGATGTCTCCTTGATTTACTGGGTAAAAGAAGGAGGGAAGATCCAGCACAAATTAGATTTGCAAGATTCTATTGTTATAACAAATTTTATTTTATTTTTATTTTATTTATTTGATTTATATCCCGCCTCTCTTCACCCATCTGGGGAACTCGAGGTGGCAGAAATCTCCAAAACAAGTTATCTAATAACATCAATAATTACAGGTAGTCCTTCACCTACCACCACAAATGGGACCAGAATTTCCATTGCTAAGCAAGGCAGTTGTTAAGTGAGTCACGCCCAATTTTATGATCTTTTTGCCATCATTGTTAAGCAAATCATTGCAGTTAAGTGAAACTTAATATAATTGCTATGGTCAATATTAGCATTGCATGGCTATAGTCATAAGTAACTTCCAAAGAGCCTCTGCACACCCTAGGTATATTTGGATCTCTTAATAAATGGCATTCTGACTATTTCAGTTGGAGAAGAGCTATCCCAAACAACCACACTTCATGATAAAGCCCTTTTTGTTCATTGGGAAGCAAAATAATATGGCTGGGTCAATATTTAGAAATTGGGAGGGTATGTTGTTTGCGTGGAACATTGTAGAAAAATTACCATTCCATGAAGCTCTGCCCAACCTCAGTTAAACATAAAATTAGTAAACCACACAATTCTCATATAAGACTGAATTCAGTTGTAACCATCACTTTTAGTACAACTGAATTTAATTCTCAATAGCTATGCTCCTCTGCAACTAAGCAAGCCCATTTAAGTTGCCATACATTTGGGGAGGAAGTTGATTTTAATCTACAAAGGCCTTTACTTGTATGTAAAATTGCCTAAGATGTTACAGTACGTTGTAGAAAATAATGTTATGTAAAAATGATACTGGTCTCAGCTGGATTGTGAACCATTTTAGCAGAAATAAATACGAAATGTGACCCAGGTCAAAACAATGTATTCTTCACTGAGCATAAGCAGTTTCAACTAAGTCCACAAGCAACATTTTGTTTTTTTGAATTATGATTGATATTACATGTATATGCATCTCTGTGTAATGAGAGCTTGTGGGCTCTCATTTCTTACATTCCCAAGATACTTTTTTGACTAATGTTTGTTAAAACTAGAAATATTATTTCAACTAATATTCCACTCATGATTTCATTTATTAGTGAATGTGCTAAATGTGTTGTGACATAGTCTTTAGAGGGCCTGGGCCTAAAGCAGCTGGCAGGATTTGGGCTCAGATCACAGGCAATAATTGGAATATTAAAAAATTGTGGACAATCAGAATAAAAAGCTATACAGAAAACACCTTTTCAACTATGAGGGTTCAGTTCTTGCAAACCATTGCAGTTAATTCATGCTTAATTAACCTTATGGGAAAATAGGATATGGGAAGCTAGGCAGGGATGGATGTCTCCCGGTTCGCTGGTTACCCGCTTTGTGGACGCACTTCCCGATCGGCTGTCAAAAGCACGCTGCACGGGATCGCCTTCAAAATCTTCGTGGTATTCTGAAAACACTCTGATCCAACAGCTGCTGCACAGCTGCGAACTGGGAGAAACCCATCCCTGGAGCTAGGTCATTATTCAATCTATTAATGCAGGGGTGTCAAACTCAAATTTAATTGAGGGCTCCATCAGGGCTGTGGTCGACTGGGTGAGTGTGGCCATCTTGACACCACTCACTGGGCATGGCCATCTGGGTGGGCATGGCTGACTTGGTGGGCGTGACCAACTGGGTAGGCATGGCAGCTTGATGCCACTGCCCAAACTGCTGGCATGTTTCCTCTTTGCTTTGGGTAGACCGGTCCAAAGTCACACTGGCTGCCCCCTTGCATTTTCCAGGACGGCCCCACGGGTTGGATCTGATCCCATCGCAAGCCAAATCTGGCCAGCAGACTTTGTGTTTGACACCCCTGTATTAATGCTTCATATTTTTTTCTCATAGGAATTGTAAACTACTTGCCACACACCAATCAACAGCCTTATTAGTGTTGCACAACTTATCTAACACAAAGTTTTTCTTACAAGTTAATTGTAGACATAGAGCATTAGAACATGTCCACCTTCACTTCTAACAAGACATTTGGTGGCCCATCATAAATGCAAGGAGACCAGGCCACATGGTTCTCCAGCTCCTAGAATCCTTGCTTCTAGAGTCAGACGTTGAACTGCTTTGCATCTTGGATTTCTGAAGAGCTAATGTTGTGCATCAATTCTGGATTAAGTTCAAGCCTTTGATCAGTTGATGTAAATCATTATTCAGGCTTGGAGGTCAAACCTTTCCCTGAGTATTATGTCGTATAAATATCAGTATGGTTAAATACAGATAAACTGCAGATCAGTCATGCTGGCTATATTCCTGATAAAATGATTTATGTTCTGCAAGTATAGATGCCCTTCTGGTTTCTCCTTTCCTTTTTAATAGAAACAATTTATCTCTATTCTTCCACAAAGTTTATGAAACAACTATTTTAAGGAAAGGTTCTGAACATTTCCACTGCACTGATCACAGCAAGGAAAATCTGTCTAAATAACATTAAGGCTTAGAAATCACTGTACAAAGGGGTATTGTTTAATCTTTATTTAGATGTACTGAAGTACATTGCCAGTGGGAAGAGCAAGAGGGATTAAGAAAGGAGGTTCAAATGTGCTTTCAAAGATCAACCTAATTTTTTTCTGAATTTTGGCCAGCTTTGATATGAGCTATTGAAACCAATCTGACTACAAGAAGTTTGGTTTTTGCGTAGCATTCCATATAGGCAATAAAATTAAGTAAATGATTAGCTATATGGAATGCTATATAAATGCAAGAGCAAAACCAAGATTAAAATAGATCAGTGTTTTGAAACTTGGCAACGTGCTGTCTGGGGAATTCTGGGAGTTGAAGTTCACACCATTTAAAACTGCTGAAGTTGAGAAAACAAGTAGATCTGTAGGTGTACATTTTTATAACTTGAACTTTTAATGGAACTTTTTAATGGAACATTCAGACTACCTTTCTGGGATCATTAAAGGTATTGTTTATCTGAAACATGAACTCTCAGGAACTTAAGTTTAAGTGGCACAGCCATTTTTGGCACAGCCATTTCAACAAGGAGGGTCAACAACTACATGATAAATATATATGAAATGTGAAGGTACAACCTAGAAGCAGTGGTGGTATTCAATTTTTTTACTACTGGTTCTGTGGGTGGCTTGGTGGGTGTGGCTATGCTGTCGGCCAGTCAGAGGTGATATTTGCCAGTGTCAGCCAATCAGAGGTGGCATTTGCTGGTTCTCTGAATCAATCAAAATTATTGGTACCGGTTCTCAAGGAATCTGTCAGAATTGGCTGAATACTACCTCTGCCTAGAAGGCATATGACCTTGCTCTGAATCCACTCTGTTATCCTCACTATTAGATTGTAGCAGTGTGATACACAGTCTCTGGTCTTCATTTCTTAGCATATTATTATTCCAGGGCTTTCTCATCTACATGGATCAGTCCATCTATAACCCTTCACAGCCACATTTATAATACAACTCCTTGCCTATTACACCTTCATCTAGCCCTCTTCCAAGCTACAATAACTTGAGACACTGCAAAGAAAGGTTGGGGGAACTACATTCATACATGCATCCATGTTTGATCAATTCCTGCTTATTCTGCAGGGCTTTGCTATTGTAGATCATAAATAATTCTGTGGAGCTTCTCTGAAGTACAGCCAAATACTTGGTTTTATATTCCTAGTCCTTTGATGTCCTTTGATGTTAGTACAGTTTAGTTTATCTGGAATAAGGAAGAAGGAAAGGCTTATTCAGGGATATAGGAGTGGAACATACTGGAGGCAAACTAGTAAATGGCAAAACTAACAGCATTTTTTCAAATAGTAACAATGTGGACCTCACAACTTCTCATGACTGTATCCAATCCAGATAGTATAGGAACATGGTTTGAAGATGCTTCAGTTTTCAATTTCAAACTGCTTCTCTTTTTCACTAATGCTGTAAAATTGCATCAAAGAAGTTGGGGAGGGGGATCCTAATCATGATCTCCCATTGAAGTAATTTCAGATGATTGCCTCTGACTACTAGCATTTGCCTTTATCTTTTTTTAAAAAAATAATATTAATTGAGGAATAATAATTCCTCATTAGATATTATTATTCAACTATCCATGATATCAAAGCACATTTTTAGCTGGGATAACTTTTTTCTCAGACAAACAACTCATGTCTAAAAGAAGATTGTAAACTGTGATTTTATTTTATTGAGGGGGAAAAAGAGGCCTGATTTTGAGGCGGGGTGGACAAAATGCTGTACAAAGAGAAAGCAAAAGCATAGAGAAGCAATATTTTTGGCTGATAAGAGAAGTCTCAAGAATGAAAAGCAGTAAGAGGGGATTCCATTTAAACGTTTCAGGTGCTGACTTATCTTTCGTGTACAGCAGTCAGTGAAAGTGGCTGTCGGAAAACCAACAGGCTCAACAAAGTACGCATGTGTATGCACACACACACACACACACACACACACATACTCACATACTTTAATAACAAGTAAGCTTCTTCAATGATTCTTGAGTGATTGCAAATTCATTTGGAAGAGGAATGCTGAATATAATGTATATGCAGACAAAAGAGAAAAAAGCTCAAATGTCAAATTTTCTGAAAAGCATCTGCTTTGTGGAGGTTTCTTTTTTCTCCCACAGGCCATTGAGAAAAGGAATATGATACTATGGTAGAGAAACTAATGTACTCCTGTTTTTTCACTTTTGTCTGGCCAAACCTTTTACCTAAAACAAAAGGCTTGTCTGCAGGGTCATTTATATAATGCCATGCTTTTATGACAGGAGAGCTTGCAATCACAACAGAATTGGGAGGATTCCCAAAGTACTTTTCAGTGTTCCCAGAATTTGGGAATTTCCGCTTTTTTAACATGGTACATCAAACTCCCCAAACAGCAACTGTTTTCTTGACATTCCCCTTTTACTGCTGAAAGACATACATCTGAAACTCATTTCCCAGTAAATATTTAAAAAGGGGTGTGTGTGCTATCTTGATTTTTTCAACACTTCACTCCAGACATCCTTTCTGTAAGACAAATGGAAGTTATGATGTCTTCTACATCAATTTCCCCCATGTTGATGTTTCCCAAGTGCTTTTTTAGTGTATAATGGGAATTAAATGCATACATAGGGATATAGTGGAGGATTTCTTTGGAATGTTTTTTCTCCATAGCCCCAGACCAGATCCAACTGATTTTTGTATTCAGCCTTTGCTTTGCCAGCTTCTCCCACCATATCAAATTTGGACCTGTTTGTTCTGTTCCAACAGACTTACAATTGGTGAGTCAAGAAGACAGCATGGGAATTAGCTAGATGTCCCTTGGGAGAGTTCAATCATTGGGGGAATGCCTACTTCTGTTGATCTTTGTTTGTGGAGTCTTTGGTCATCTTTTCAGTCCTTGAATCCAAGTCATCTAAATTTTATTGAGTAATATCAATAATAGTTTGAATTGGTCTGATATTTCCCAAGGAATCAGTAAAATACTACTTTCAAAACTGGTGTTATATATCTCATTTAGCCACTTTTTAACAGGTTCAACAATTCTTTTCTATCCCTGATGCCACTTAAAGGTCATCTTGAGACCCAGTATAGTGTAATGGTTAAGGTGGAATAGGAATATACTGTAGAGACACAAATGTAGCCCAGTATCACTCATTAAAGACCATTGAATGACTTTTAGTAATGACTCTCTCTTAACCCAACCACCCTAAGCGGGTTTATTTATTTATTTATTTATTTATTTATTTATTTATTTATTTATTTATTTAAATTTATACCCCGCCTCATTTCCCC
>JANHGC010005614.1:0-14825 GCA_027560395.1 Boaedon fuliginosus | reverse complement strand
TGGACAAAAGCCTTCTCTATGGCTGCTCTGGCCCTCTGGAATCAGCTCCCTGTGGGGATCTGGACTGTCCCAAATCTGTTAGTCTTCCGCTGGGCTGTGAAGACCTGGCTGTGCAGTGGGCTTGGAATTAATGACTCCCCTTGTATGAATGTATTACATGCTTGTTATTGTATGCTTGGTGTTTTTTTAAATAATTTTATTGTGTTTTAGATTTTTTACTGTTAAGAGTTTTTACAGATGATTGATATTTTATTGTTGTTTTAAATGCTGTTAGCCACCTTGTGTTCCCTTTGATTAGGGAAGAGAGGCAGGGTATAAATAAAATAAATAAATAAATAACGCTAGCCGCATTTCCCTGATGAATGATTTAGCCCTCTCAAATACCAATTGCTTGAATCTCTGAGCAGAAAGCTTACTATTATACATCATCTCTTTGTTTGCTTTTCTCTATTTGATTTGAATCCATTCTGAAATTAAAGAAGCTAGGAAGTCAAAATACATTATTTTAAGTCGATAGTTTAAACGCTAAATCCATGTGATGGTAATTCCTATTTCTAGGAGCAAGAAAGCACTGAAATATTTTACTGTATTTCACAATAAATGTAGGTCTTTTAGGTATGGATTTGAGATTCATACAATATTTGAACAATAACTTTCAAAGCTTTACTGTCTTAATATATTCTAGATTGTGGCCAGCTATTTGATTTGGATTCTTCACTTATTCCTGCACTGAGAAGTAAATTTGACCTTGGAATTAATGGCTTCTTCCTGTTAGGTTTAGTTTATTTGCCAAAATCAGTTTAGTTGCCAAAATCATCTATTAGCTTTTTAAATTAGAAGAATGTTTCATGGTATATTATATAAGATGGTACATATACTGTACCATTTTGGAAAATATCTGATCAATATTGAAAGAAAATGCATTTCAATGCTTCTAAAGCATAGTATTTTATGAACTTCAGCAAATTGATGGTTACTTTCCCCCTTTTTCTGCAGAAATTTGAAGATTATGTCTCCTACTGGTCAAACGCAGGCCATGGTGGCCATGAATACGATGCTGGCTATTATCATCACCATTATGATGAAGATGCTCCTATTGGCCCACGAAATCCAGACACCTTCAGACACGGAGCAAATGTCAATTATGATGATTATTATTAAGATTATTCTCTGTCTTATTATTATTATTATTATCCTTTTCCTCTCTGTATTGGCTATATTAATTCTTCTCTGTGTAAGGACATTAGATTTATTTTTATTGATTTTAATCTGGTTCTTAATTTTAGCTGATGGGATTGGGGGAAGAAACCAAGAAAAATTGGTCTTGCATATATTCCTTAGCATATCTGCTTTAAAATTAAAGCTTTTTTAGACAAAATTTAAATTATGTACTCTGGTGAAATACTTACATTGACAACTTTCTTTACTGAGACCAATATGACCATCTATTTTATATTAATGTACAGTTTACAATGAATAAAAGCATAAAAATGAACAACAGTGTCATACAATAACATTCTATTACCAACCACAGGGCCATGATATCACTATATGTACTCTGCATTTTTCTGGATCCACTCCCATCTTAGCCTAATCATAGGGGAAGAATCAGGGTTCATGGCCTGAATGTTCAAGGCTAAAAGGATAATGGCTCTCCGGATCCCAGGGGGTCAAAAATGGAAAGCCATTCTGTCTTGCTAGGGTTGAGTTGCAGTCAATTCTTCTCCATCCTGAGCCTCCAGGCATTGGGTCAGCACCTGAACACCATTACCTGTCTAGTCGAGGGTGGAGGTGTATAATTATCATTTGCATATTGATGAAACTGAACTGCCAACTGACCTCACCCACGGGCTTTATTCAGTGTTAAATAGAAGTGATGAGAAACCAAACCTTGAGGCACCTACTTAAGATAGATATAGATTTCTCTTCCCCAATTCTTTTACTAGAGACAGGAAGAAAAAACACTGCTAAACAGTGACTCCCATTTCCAACCCCCAAATCTAATCCAGAAGGATACCCTGGTTGATGGTACTAAAGGTTGCCGAGTGATCCAGAAATGCCAGAATGGATGCAACATCCCAATCCAAAGCTTTTCAGAGATCAACAAATGTGACCAGTGCCATCTCAGCACTATAAAACTGACTGAAAAAGGTCTAGATAATACACTTCATCCAATGCTAACCACCTACCATTTTCTCAACAATCTTCCCACAAACATTGCCACCTCCTGAGAAGCCTTAACTAACTGGGGAGGGAGAAGAGCCCAGTTACATGACAAGGTCATAGAAACAAGGACCCCATCTACTTGCTCAACATCAACTGGCTCAACCTCTCCCAACTAACAAAGTGAGTCATTTCCATAGGACCTGCCAGTCAGGTTTACCTCAGTAAAACCAAGTACCTTGGCTCTACAGGGACTCTTCTGATCATTCCTTACCTAGAAGGGGTCTAGTCACCTAGAATAAAGCTGCTGGTTGTCTGTATGCAGATACAATAAGACCGAAGAAGTAAGCTCATTTTGTCCTAATAAAGACAAAGTATGTCCTAATAAAGCTGCCTTCCTATGTCTGTTGGCTTGTAGTCCTCCAGCAGTGCTCTCGTGCCACTACATCTCCTGAAGACCCTTGACAAACTATAAGGATGTAGAGGACCCACAATCACAGAGTAGTGATTCAATCTTTTTAAATACTCATTTCGTTTGCAACTAAAGCCTTGGCTGAATCATGCACTAATATCATCTTCATCCTCAAGGAAAAAATATAGTCCGGTGGCCTTTTGGGGAAAAAAAGTACCTTTGAGACAACTATGACCTGGATGACTGAGAATTTCCATAGTTACCTTCGGGAAGACGTTCCCTTCAAAATCTATCAGTTTCCTGAGGCAACCCAATTCAATAGATCCCTCTTCCCTGCAATGGGGGCAGCTTAGACCGAACTCCAGAGTCAAGAAGGAATGGTCTGTCCATGGCAAAGAACTAATGATAACATTCCCCATCCTCAATCTCAGATCATGTTGTTACTACCCCAAGACAAATGCTAGATCTAATGGGTGACCTTTTCTGTCAACTATCACTTTTGCTCCTGTAAAAACACTGAATTGTTTTCTCAAATCACCAAAGGAGTTTTCTCCCTTGCTTTACATTATTAAGCATTGTTGCAAAGGCATGGAGATAACACACACAATTCTCTTTCCACACCGTTGTGATGTTGACTGTAAACTGTTACTGTAGCATTCCTTCAAGACAGCAGAAGTTGGTTGGCCATCTACACTCCCATATATTTCAAATTTTTTGTAGTATTAAAACATGAAAAACTTGTAATAGGATTAAGACATTCCAAATCATTAAAGAAAACAGAATGCTGTTGTTTCTATAGGAATGTGTGATTCAGGTATGTCAATATTAACCATAGTTAATTTTTTTTGTGGAAGTGGCCCTGATTCTTCATTGTTGTTGTTTCTGCTAAAAGTAGGCTAGTACTGGAAACAGCAATATAAGATAATTATAGAACAGAAAAGAGAAGTTATCCATATTTCCTCATCTTTCTCCTTCCCAGCGTGATTTGTGCTTTTTAAGATCCCCCAGACCAGGTTTTGAGTGCAGACAGAAGATTCTGCATTCCAGACAGGAGCATTAAGTTGTCCACTGAATTTTATCCATACATACAACATAGAAACACTCCTTTAGCAATCACTTGAAATTACAACACATTTAAAAAAGTGATCCCCACAGTCACAGCATCCCCATAGTCACATGATTAAAATCTCGGCACTTGGCGACTGGCATGGGTTTATAATGATTGTAGCATCCTGAGGTCCTATGATCATCCCTTGTGACGTCCCCAGCTGGTTTCTGACAAGCCAAGTCAATGGGAGAAGCTGGATTCCCTGATCAATGGTTTGCTTAATGACTGCAAGTAATCTGCTTTAACAACCGTGGCAGAAAAGGTTGTAAAATGGGCCACGGCTCACTTAATAACTATCTTGCTAGGCAATGGAAACTGTGATGCCAATTGTGATCATAGGTTGAGGACTACCTGTATGTACCTATTTGATTTTCAATTTAACTCTACAGGGTTATTTGTAATTGAATTGTATTTATCAAGAGGTATACTAAAAACCAACATAATACTGTTTAAAATAATCAATTACTCAGAGGCAGATGTTATATCAGTTTGCTATACCAGTATAATCATATGTCCACATATGTCCACATATTTTTTTACTTAAATCTGTAAGGTTCAGTGTTTTATTAAAATAGCATATTCAACCACTGGTAGCCAATAATACATTAACTTTTGCCCCGAGTATGCACAATACAGTAGTGTTTTAAAATAGCATTTATCAGTGGAAATAGTTCAAATTCAAGTGTGCAACTAGAACTAAATGTTGGGTGGGGGAGGGGAACGGATTTAAAGAATACATAAAACTCTTGTACAGATATTTTCTAAATGCCAGTGTTTGTCATCTGACAATACTGCTACTTTTTTTCCTTTATGCATAGTCTCTCTCATTTAAAGTACCCATTTTATAAATAAATTGGCAATTCTGCCCTTCTTATCTTATGCGCAGCTTCACAAAGAAACCAGTAAATAAAACTGTCAAGGACAGTTATAACAAATGATCTCACAGCAAGATATAAAACCTGAAGATACTAAAAAAGGATGCATCTATTTTACATAAAAAGACAGATTTAAAAAGTGCAAGGCAAGAACTGCAGTTTTCTTGTTGAGGCACATCCACTTCTTTAAAGCAAGCTTCAGAGTGAAATTCCAGTTTTTTTTCTTCATGATACCTGTTCCGAAGTCTTTACCAAAAGACATACGACATCTTCTCAAATTCAAGGTAAGAAATGTCATTTCTTGTCCAATTGAATTTTTAGTTATGTCTGCTTCTTCCTTTTTTTATCCTAGCAGGTTTTGGTTTAGGAATATATTGGTTATTTGCTTGATATTCCAGTTCTTTCCGAAAATAATGAATGGCTTTATTTAAACCTTCTTCCAACGGAACCTGTTCCGGAGAGAAAGAGAGAGGATTATCCATGCTTACAGAATATGTGGTGCTTATTAGTGGTACTAAAACCCTGCTTCCTACAACTTTGCTCCTCAATTCATGGAAGTTTGCTTGTTTTCCAATTTGATGACATTGGAAGTAGAAAAAAACTAGATATTTACGAGGAAGAAATAGAGATGTACATATTTTGTTTCAGTATTTTTGTTGAAATGACTGGTTTTTAGAGTTTCTTCTGAGTTAAATTAATTTGCTTTATATAAAGGATCCTATTCCCAAAAGGAAGTACACTACAGAATAAATTACAACAAATTGCCTTAAATGGTATGAAAAAATAATATTACCTTTTGAAATTACAATACCATTGTTAAACATTACGTACCACAGGTTCCCAACCAAGCAATAATTTGGCTTTCTTGATATCTGGCTTCCTTTTTTGAGGATCATCTTGAGCTTCCGACAGAAACTGGATTTCACTTCCACTGCCTGTAAACATATTTTATAATTAGTCATATTGTTGAGTGACTGCTGTTATAATTTCAATTCCTGCAAAGAGATCATTTCCTTCTGCAAGGCATTCCACATCAAAAGATCCATAACACAGGTGGTTTTGACTGGCAACTGTAAGTCAGCCTGGCAATCATAGTTCTAAGTCATGATGTTCATAATGTGAGCCATCATGTGACCGATCCAGTTGTTAAGTGAAACCATTGTTTGCTGTGGGCCAGTTTTTGCCAGAAACCAGAAAAACTGTCCGAAATCATGGTCACGTGACCACAGAATGTAGCTGCAAATGCTATCCAACTGCCAAACACCCAAAATGTGGTCATGCAACTGTGGAGGTGTCAAGTGCCAGGGAAATCAGTAGATTCAGGTAGTTCAAATAAGTATAAAGATGTCAGTAATTTTGTCAGCCAGACCATCAGAGGGTTAAGACTCATACTATAGGGATTTCACATAACTGGGCCCCATACCTAGCTTGGTTACTATGACAATTATCAGACATGTGATGAATGTTTACATTGTCTTTGGAGCGCCTTCGCAGGCTTCTGCACAGAAGGAAAAACCCGCCTTCCTTTCTTTTCTGGTCTCCGCTTGAAGCAGATGTTCTTACTTTCTCTCTGATCAAAATGTAGCTAGATAAGGTTTTTATATTGTTTTCAGTAAAGTTTTATTTCTTAGCTTATGCCTATATGTTTTATTTACTTGCAATGAATCAAGACGATCCTCATCTCTAGAACCCTGCTGGGTTTCATGACATGAGGTTTATTGCAAGCTTAAGCTCTCTACAAGAATCTGATCAATCGGCGGTCAAGGGAAATGAGCGGGGGATAAGAAAGGCATTCAAGGTGGGCTGGACTTAGATCTCATATGGGTGCGCAGGGACTCATTTGACCACTCTCTTGGGCTCAATCCGGTCAACTCCTATAGGAGGCTAACATTAGAAATTTGAAACTGGGTTGTAATTACCTTTTTGGGAGCTCTGTCATAATTTTGAAGAGTTGCTAAGTGACCAATCAAAATCAAAAACTATACAATGCATTGTACACATACAGGGTACATAGGCCTATAATTTTTCTTTCCTTTTTTTTAGTTAATTATCATTACATCTTCATTGGGTTTTCTACTAGCAGCTCCAAATTACAAATCATTTGAACTTACTTATTTATTAAATTGATTACCTTCCATGTAATAATCAACATGAGACACATATCACCAAGCGCTATATTTTCTTTACAAAGCAATTTAAATGGACTTACCCACAAGCTTTTTAATTAACTGGGCAAATTCTAGAATAGAATGTTCCTCTGGATTCCCCTAGAGATACAACAAGTATTATTAAAATAATGTTTACAGTACAATAGTATAATAGTTATAATGCAATAGTATTGTATAGCACAATAGTACAATATGTACGAGGAAAATATAAGTTTTGATCTTCAATAAAGAGTTATTTCCTGAATACTCATTCTCTCCACTAACAAATTGCAAAATATGTTCCCAATTGTGGAATTCTCTGTTCCCGAATGGAATCTACCACAGGAATTCCTAAAGGAAAAGAATGATCCAAAGACTAGAATCCTTGTTTCTAGCAGAAATTCCTATTGTTTTCACAATAGGAGGGCAAACCTAAGGAAATGCAATTTACAAATCAGATCATACTACGTTCAGTAGAAATCTTTACTATCAGGGACCTCAGTGGTTTAAGTTACTTTCTGATTTAGCAAAAAAATCTCAGAGATGAAATATTATGAAGCAAGAATATAATTACAAAAGCAGCACACTGGATGCAGAAATTTATATAAAAATTGATTTATAAAAAGGGGTCTGCAAAGTCCTTATTTGCAGATATAATACAGAATTCACTGCATTTAAGGTAGAAAAATTGCACCATGCTAGTTTGGCTTCATATGGTGCTTTTCGTGTTTTTAATAACAATGAGAAGCAGGAGGTGGTGATAGTGATGGGCCTATTGCAATTTTCAAATCAGGACAATACCAAAAGCTATGTCCAGCACTGATTGATTCCATGCACTCTGAATTTGGGGGTGCTATTTTATTTCCATACTACTTTACTCAATTTCCCATTAAGATTTATAACAACAAGAGAGTTTTGTTTACCAAATTAACAGGACTGCTAACGTTGCTATTCATTAAGGCCACGAGCCCATTCACAAGGTCACTGGGAAAAAAAGATAAGACAATATGAGCCAAGAGTTATTTCCTGATTTATTTATGGTCTGACCTTGCAAAGTGCGAATGCTGAGGAAAAATATTCTCTTGGGGGATGTTTTACTGTAAGCAGTGGCATGGGGTGGGGGAAGTGGTCAACGGGACTGAGACTGACAAAGTCCCATCCCTTTTATACATGCAGTGCCATATGACCTTCACCACTGGGATGAAACAGGAAGCTTCTGCTGATACCTATGAACAGAAGCTAAAACAAGTGAACCACAGCAACTTACACTGAATATACGTGAAAGGACGGAGCAAAACATTTCCGCCTAAACAATTTTCACAAAAGACACAATGTACCAATTGAGACAATAGGATGAATGAGTTATCAAGTTGTCAGATTTAGGTGTAGAACATAATAAAACTTTAAAATCAGAGTGTGGAACTTTTATTAGACTGGAAGCTAGAGTTGGTTTTGAGTGGTACATCATGGCCCACATTTTAATCACCAATGTGGCCAATTCAAGAGACAGATGTTCTTTTGGCTTTAATTATGTAAATTAAACAATGACATTTACTAACAACTTTTGGCAAGATTCAGTATGTGGAGCCATGCTTTAAAGAGAGTGGAAAGGTAGTTTACTCAAGTAAATGGATAGCTTATAGATATTCTGGGAACAAACATGTATATCCAGTTACCTCTCATTGTAAGTCTGTTATTCACTGCTTGAGTAGAAAATTTCCAAAAAAAATAATAGTGTGACTCTTCCACTGTAGTCCTTCACAGTGTTCATGGGCATCAAGGATTCAAGATGGTGGCCCAACAATGAAATCAAGACCTGCTCTGTCATGATGCAGGCAAGCAGGGCACTGACTGCTATGATTTTTATCACCTTGATTATTTTGACCTCCTTCTTTGGAACATTTCTGCTTGTCATACTTAACTTTGGCATTAAGGACATAATGAACATCAATAGGCAAATTTACCTGGGATGGCTATGGGATAGGAAAGGAATTTAGGTTCCTTAGGCCCTTTAAGAAATGGGAGAGGGGAATTCTTCTTTTTATAATTAAGCTATGTGATTTCCCACACACACACACACCCAACAAAATTCAATAAATGTAGATGCATAGGCATAAATGAATTTGGAACGACAAAAGTAGTCACAGAATTTTTTAAATTAAGCACAAATATTGTGCTCATTCTAGGTTAATGTTAAGCCACCATTATGCTGGCTAAAAATGAAAAAATGCTCTCTTTACAAAGAAAACTGCATATCCACATATTCAGCAGAAGATGGCAGTAATGGTTTAAGGAAAAAATGGGAAGCCCAAAGGCTTCTAACACTTCTTTTGCCACTTAAGAGTCACTGTGTGTGTGTATTTATGATTATTACTAAGCAATTTATATTGACTATTTCCCGCTCTGTAAAAATTAAGACAAATAGTGGGTGTGGGTATAAATAGACATTGTATCCCTGCTGGGCTGGGCTGAATTAAATGTAGCCAAGGCGCTGCTAGAACAACATTCCATTCTGTCGTGGGTGGATAAATTTCCCACACTCTGCTCCAAACAAATACCTGAATGACTGGCCCAACACCAAGCCTCTGCTCGGGCCAAGGCTTGACGCGCAAATATACGTAATTGGAACTGATGCAGACTTATTCACTCCTTGGACAGATGGGTCATTTGTTCCTTTCTAATTTTTTAATCTAAAACAATCATTATTTGTTTGCAACAATTATTAAAAGCAGCACCTAAACAGGGTTGCAATGAAATAATAAGTCCAGGATATACAGTCGTTTTCAGCAAAGACCTTTTCTTTAACATTATTAAAGATTACATTAAATAGATGTAACTTCCCTCTTCATCCCCAACAAGTAGATTCAACTTTTACAATTCATCACTGTCTCTTAAAATAGCTGTGCTAGGACTGAACTGAGGTTGTTGGTACTCAGAAATATTTAGTCAGTGGTTTGACGTGTAGAAAACACTGTAATTTTATGACTTTTAAAAAAATTAAAGTGGTATTAAGTTCCTAAGTAGGAGCTTTTAAAAACTGAATTTTCTAGATTTATAAGTTTTGGATTCTCACAGGGAAGATGTTAAACCAGCAATAGCATACTTGGTGTACAACACTGTTAGATAAGTTATGATTATCATTCTTCACATCTGCAGCTCAAACTGCACAAAGACATGTTTACTTAATTGTATGCTAGATGGAGGCGAGCAGTAATGAGAAGTTCCAAAAGACAAGATAAAGGTAAAGGTTCCCCTTGCACATACATGCTAGTCAGTTCCCGACTCTAGGGGGCGGTGCTCATCTCCGTTTCAAACCCGAAGAGCCAGCACTGTCTGAAGACGTCTCCCTAGTCATGTGGCCGGCATGACTAAATGCCAAAGGCACATGGAATGCTGTTACCTTCCCACTAAAGGTGGTCCCTATTTTTCTACTTGCATTTTTACATGCTTTCAAACTGTTAGGTTGGCAGAAGCTGGGACAAGTAACGGGAGCTCCCTCCGTTACGTGGCGCTAGGGATTCGAACTGCCAACCTTTCTGATCAACAAGCTCAGCGTCTTAGCTACTGAGCCACCATGTCCCTTTCCAGAAGACAAACACTGATCTAATTCACAAGAATTCTTGCCTTTGAGGTGAGCACAACACCAACATTCAGAATTTGTAGTTATTACTGCTTTATTTTTCTTTTAGTTTTGAGGCAGTTGGCTAGAAGAAATATAATTATAATGCTCTCTCCATACAAATTCCTACAAATAGTTTTTAAAAGTGCTATCAGATAATGGGCCATTTGAATGAAACTACTCAGGAAAAGTGCTGAAAAGTTATATGGCAAAGTTACGGTATATGGAAAACGCTTTCCCACAAACTCTTCTTGAAACAATTAACATTGTCTAGTCATAATAAGATCAAGTTGAATTCAACATAAAAATGTATACCTGACATACTGGAATGCTCTGGTTTGAGTGCCAGGCCCATATACCTGGAAGAATGAAAAATAACATAAATAGGTATAGCAACCTCTGCAATGACATACAAGTACCATCCATGTATCCCTTATTTGTTTGTCCTGATTTACTGAATGATTATCTTACGTTAGATGGAGAATAATCTTATTATATACCTCTTAAATGCACATTAATTTTCCACTACGTTCATGGAGTGCCATCAACAGGCTCCCTGTCCAAGATATCAACCAACAGGACTATTTCATATTGATCTATTTGTTCATTTTCATTTGGATCATATGTTCATGTCTAGCAATTCTTACCAATTTTAAAAAAATCCATTATTTTCAACATGGTGGTTTTTTGGAAGAATTTGGTTTTAAAAAAAGATTCCATAGTAGAACATGCTCCAAATAATCATCAATTTGCTTTTCAAATGAGAAATAAAATAGGTTCTTAAGTTGGCAAAAAATAAAACTAAGTCATCCATGCTGGCTTCTCTAACAATTTATAAAGAATTTGAATCTTCTTTAAAGAATTTAAATATTTTTTTTTAGCGCAAGTTGAGATACTGCCTACTAAGGGTCTTAGCAACAATCTTGCCAGTAAGCTGATTACATTGCATTCTGCTAGTATATGGTTGTTTGCCAGAAAACAAAATATTGCAATTTTGAAAAGGCTGAATCTCATGAGATTCCATTGTTCTTCACAAGGATTTCAATACATCCTTGCCTGAAAATCCTTTACTTTTATATTGCAGAACTTTTCTGCCATTCTAAGATAAAAGCATTATTTTATGGTAAATATTTAAATCGTTAAAACTCAGCAGTAACTTTCAAGGTTATTTTAAAAGGAGCATTCCAAAGTATTTTTTGAATCACATCAAATGGAATTAAGAAGCAGTTTACACAAAGAAGCAGTTTATCTGTCATTTCCAGAACTCTCACATGATGTGATAAATAGATGTATGAATATCTGCTATAAGTAAACCACAAGAGATACAAGTGCTATGTTAGCAAATATCAATTCAGGAACAGTTTTCAATAGAAAAAGCTCACTTATTTGGTTGAAAACTTCACTTGATTTCTTACCAATGAATCTTCCATGTATTACAAACAATTTCTATAATTTTAGGTATCTGTGAACATTTGCTGATTTAGGCTATCAATGTGTTGTATTGACACTTATGAGATGTCCCTGCCTTCCTATGACCTAATTAGCATAGGAGTACCCAGATTCCTTTGCTTCTTACTGAGGGAAAGGATAACTTTCTCACTCTTTTTATTATACCCTCAGTTCTGGATTCTGAGGAAAACTCTCTTCCACTCTGGACTCTGAGGAGACCAGACATGCTGTTGCCTGAGGATGTTTCATGGGCTATGTATATAGTATTAGGTTTATACTGTTTTATCTTTATTTTATAAGTAAAGATATTATTTTACACTAGTACCTGCCTTTCACGTTTTCTTTCCTACAAGTAAAACCTTCACGTTTCATCGAGCCATTCAAAATATTCCTCTCACGACAGGATCTTAATATTAAAGGCACTTTTGAGTACAACACAATGTGCTTATTTGATTAAATACTAGATGTTGCATTAGAATGTCTCAATTTCCAATTTAAGATTCTTTATTAAAATATTGATTCTGTGAGATTTCACAAAATGGCAGACTTTGATGTGTCTTTGCTACACAGTCATTAAACTGAACGGACAAGAATGAATACATACAGTTAAGGGTTCTCCTTGAAGAGCTTGGAGGATAAAGTTACTAACAACTCTGCCATCATTCATGTGCATCCGGGGACCAAATGTATTGAAGATTCGGGCAACTCTTACTTCAACACCTTCCTGAAATGACAAGAAAAATAGCATCTTGAAAAAATTATCCTGAGACTCTTCAAGCTGGGTTTTGTTTTGTTTTTTCATTATTCCAGAATAAGACATACACACATACACATACAATTTTAATGATTTTATATGGTGCAGTTCATCTATAGATCTCTTACCTGCCAATACAGTACCCCTCAAATATCTGCTACAACAGCCCCATCATCCCAGCCAGCCTCTAAAATGGGTTAGCAATTATGAGAGTTGGAGTCTAGCAGATTGGGACTGTACAGGCTGGGAAAGCCTCTTACAATGTTTGTATAATCAGTCTGCCTTTTTAGTAGTTTAGCAACTGTAGATTAGAAAATGAAATTCACCATATAGGGTGAGACATAAACAGTTGTTTATTCTTACTTTCACAACAATCTTGGTTCTTATGCAAAAAAAAAGTTTACTGAAAACATCAATAAAGCTAATGATAACGCTAAAACTTATGTTGACGGAGAAGGCCCTGGGAAACCAAAGGCAATCTAAAAAAGAAGTCCAGAGGAGACAAAATCCAGTTTTGATGCTGGCCAGTTTGGTCTCTAGTGGTTAAGATACCAGGCTAAAAACCAGGAGTCTGTGAGTTTTAGTCCCGTCTGATGCATGAAAACCTTCTTGGTGACTTTGGGCCAGTCACACACATTCAGTACAATCCACCTCACAGAGCTATTGTTATGGGGGAAATAGGAGGAAGAAGAAGTATTAGATATTTTCACCACCTTGAGTTATTTATAAATATAATAAAGGAGGGATAAAAACAAAAGAAAAAAAATAACAAACACAGGTTTACAAGAACTCAGAAGCAGTTTCGGAGAAAATAGTGTACATCAGCCCACAAACAATTGATTGTGATTGAATAAACAAACAAGAAACAAAAATCCCCCAGAAAACCTTCGAGACCGCCTTCTGCTACTGTATGCCTCCCAGCGCCCAGTGAGGTCCCACAGAGTTGGCCTGCTACGGGTCTCGTCAGCCAAACAATGTCAGCTGGTGGCCCCCGTGCTAAAGCCTTCTCTGTGGTAGCGCCGACCCTCTGGAACCAGCTCCCTGTAGAGATTAAGACCATCCCCACTCTATTGGCCTTCCGTAAAGCCACTAAGACCTGGCTCTGGAGGAAGGCCTGGAATTAATGTACCCTCCCCCTTGGATGATTGTTGATAGTTTTGATTTGTTTTTATTATGTGCTATTGTATTTTTACTGTTGTTAGCCGCCTTGAGCTCCCTTTGACCGGGGAAAAGAGGCAGGGTATAAATTTAAATAAATAAATAAACAGGAAACCTGGGATGTTCCAAAATGAAATTCCCATCTCTTGTGTCATATTTATTGGCAGCAATGCCACTGGTCCCACAAAGTCTCTTTTAGCTTGGTGAAAAGGTGGGTTTAGTCTGCATCCCACATCTTGTGGGGCAGCCATTTTGTAAGTTTCTCATCCTTATTCTGTTCTAGTTGTGGATACTTAAAAACATCTCCAAAGCTTTGTGTTTCTCAACGTCTGAAGATACAGATCCTGGCTTATGACTATTTGAAGCTACGGCAGTACTAAAAAAAAGTCAGCTCCTCGTATTTATGACCAGTCCTCACTGTTATCACCTTTGCAGCACCCCCACAGTCACATAATCAAAATGTGAGCGTTGCTAATCTCCATGTATTTATGATGGCTGCCACACCATTTGCAATCTTCCAACAAACGAAGTCAACGGGGAAAAGCCAAGTTCACTTAACAACCATGTGATTCACTTAATGACCACAGCAAAAATAAGGTTGGAAAATTGGGTGCCACTCACTTAACAACCAGTTCATTTAGCAACAAAGGTTTGGTTCCAACTGCGGTTGTAAGGACCACCTATATAGAGTATGATGGGAAACTTTAACCTCTATCTTTGCACACTTTTAATTTCCATGTTTCGCTGAGCAATATTCTCTTTGGACCAAGATATAAAGAGAATCTGCATAATGTTTTATCTTAACTGAGGTTTCTTAAAAAGCAGTTGAGGAAACAAAGAAAACCAGATCACGCGCTACCCAAAAACGCCAATTATTTTTATACATATAGCAGCTGCTTCCTCCAGAGCGAGGGCTGATTCTAATTCCTACATCGACTGCTGTTGAGATATTTGCATGTAAAAGCCTGCTTTGCATCAAATGCCGTATGAAACTGGCATGGATATTAACGAGACAGATGAAGCGGAGAAAGACTAACTTGGTAACTTAATGAGGGTAAAATCAGGACATCTACGTGCAAAATGTTAGCACTTCTTTGGATCCAACGTTCCCTAGGGCAGTGTTTCCCAACGTCAGCCATT
>JANHGC010005613.1:26241-37582 GCA_027560395.1 Boaedon fuliginosus | reverse complement strand
TTCCAAGACCCATTCTCTGCTAGCATGGGGGAAGGAGGGAAGCCTCGCTGTGCCTTCTCTCTGCGGGGGTGGGTGGGGTCAGGACTGGCTGAACCCCACCACTGAAACTGGGAGATTTTCAGGAAAATAATAATCCGGGAAGAGGGTGGGAAAGAGGGGCAAAATCCGTGACTTTCCCGGCCAAACCGGGACACTTGACAGGTATGTTCCTTGGAAGCTGTGGGATCTGGATGGGGAAGAACAGGTTCCAGTTTAACTATAGCAAGACCAAGTGACCATGGGTTTTAGAGTCCCCTGGCCAGAGATTTCCCAATTCTATTTGTGGATGTCCATTGGAGCCGATGCACAATTTGAGAGTTTTTCTGGTCTTGAATGTACTCCTCAAGGTGTAAGTGCAGCTGTGCACAAATGCATCTTATGGGCCCTTTATGCCCATTCCTAGAAAGAAAAGCTTTGCATATTTTAGTCACTTTTGTTCTGGACTATTGCAATGCTGTCTACATGGGGCTGCTCTTTAAAACCATTCAGAAGCCCCATAGCTGGTGCATTGAGCCAGGGTATTCCACACAATGCTACTGCTTAACAGTAGGGACCAGTTCTATGGAAAACCAAATTTTTCACAGACTCTGTGTGTGTGTGTGTGTGTGTGTGTGTGTGTGTGTGTATTTCATACCTCCAAGTAGATCAAACACATGCGCAGATGAAGCTTCATTCGCTTGCGAGGCTCGTTTCCTAATGGGACATGGATTGGTTTCGGTCCGTGACCCGGGGTTTGGGGACTCCTGGCTTAACAACATGCACTACCTCCCAGTACATTTCTGCTACAATTTAAGGGGCTAGTGGTCATCTATAAACTCTACATGACACAGATTATTTATGGGACTGCCTTTCTCCAATTGTATCTATTCATCTCATCAGATCTGACAGGGTGGATTTCCCCCCAGATTCCTTATATTGAAAAGAGTAAAAGTTCAAGTGATATTTGAGAGGGTTCACCTTTTATCATGTGTAATGTCTGGGCCTGGGCAGTAACCAGATAGGATATTACTAGGGCTAGTTGTATTTGTATTCTGCCCTTTGCTCCTTAGAGGAAGTCCTGGATACATATGTAATAACAATCCATTGTACTGACTTTTCCTTTTCTTTTTCTAAAGCATCAACATGACCATGAAAAGTTGTTAACTTCCATGGAAACTGGAGAAGAAAACGTTCCTCTGTTTGATGTGCCTGAGTCTTGAAGATGGGAGAGTTGGGGCTTCTCATCGGATCACGATCCTCTAGGATCTTCTTGTGCACAAATCTCTTTTATTTCCCTAAAGCCTGTCTGTGCAAGAAAGACTCCTGGTAGATTTAGCCTTTGTTCTCTGATCACTTAGTGTTATTCGGAGCATTCTGAAATTAAGCAGGAGGTAGCTGCTACTGCCAGAATAGTAGCAGAGGTGCAGGTAATGTGTAATATTATATCAGGAGTAGATTTACAGTAAGGAAAATTATGCATTTTTTAATTCCAAATTATTTTGCCATTAATGTGCCTCGCCTGTGATCTTATGGTGTGGTTCAGTCTCTTTCATCTTCTACATATTTATGTACTAATGGCTAGAGATTTTAGCTTCCATGCAGCAATGCTGACTTTCCTTCCTCCCTCCCTCCCTGGCTGCAATCACCATGACCCAATGACTGAGAACCTTCAAAGACCACAATCAGATGGCTGCAGGAAACAGAACTAACATGGTGCTGCCATCTAGTGTATGCAGTAGTCCTACCTATGATGGGATCTTAGAGCATTTCAAAGAAGCTCTGAATTGTATACAGTATTGTTATAAGAAAAGATACAGGATCCCCTCTTCACACACCATTGGTTCTCCTTCTAAGATATGAGTCAATATTTTCTGGACTCTGCAATTTTCCTGAAACCAGGGCAAAGACAAACCCATGTTTTGCACAGCTTGGGTCTGTTTTTCTTCTGGCTTTGGTCTTGTTTCACCTTGCTTCTATAAAGCACATAATCCCTCTGTCAGAGTCTGCTTTCCCATAATTAAGATAGGCGGGGAAATGCAGATAAATGTATTAGTAAGCCAGGCAGTTCTAATCCTAGTCAGTTTCCTGCCCCCTGTAAAATAATAATATAGAAAATCCTACTGGCTTCATGTTTTCTGTGGAGAAAACTGAACTCATTGAACTTTTTGCCTCTTCCTCTTCCTCTTCCTGATCTCATTTCTCCACCCCACCCTCCAAAAAAGAGTTATAGTCCAGCCTGCAGTGATGGTTCGAACTACTGGAAAAAGCGTCCTGTTGAAAATGTCACCATGCTATCCTTTGAAGGTCACCAAGAGAAGACATTTTTTAAATAGAAAAAAAAAGCTATGGTAATTTCTACTGTAACAACTTTTTTTGGGGTGGGGATCAGTGGCTAGATAAGAGGGGGAAAACACAAAAAATAGGTTCCTGCAAAAATGGCTAGATATGCAAAAATAGTAATAATAACTGGCTCCTGGTGGCCTGCCTTTTCACAATATTTTGAAGCTGGCAGAAGTGAAAACAATCGAACGTTTGGCTTCAAACCCAGTAATGAGAGATTGTAAAGTGGAAAAGGGTTGCTTATTATGGAAGTGCCCCGAGATTACTTAATTCTTGACTCTTTTAATATATAAAATGCAGCGTATTTCTTGAAAAAAAGGAAAGCTCAGTTTTAAGCGAGATCCTAATGTGATTCAGAGCTTTCACAGATCTTGATTCGGCACTGTTAACTGCAGTTGCCCTGTTTTGGCCCCTGTAAATTTTGTACTTTTTTTTTACTGTTTTAATTGCAGATTGGGACCATTCCTAATTTAAAAACAACCTTATTTATGTAGAAGCAATTGTAAAAAAAACCCCCAAAAGTTCAATAAATTCTTCCATAGCCTAATATATGTAGGGAGAGGGATGACTAGATATGAGAACATATATGGATAGAAATAAAACCCAATACATGGATTCAGTAAAGCTAAAACACATGATAAAATGATAGAATATTCTGAAACATTGGCATAATACAAAGTAAAAAAAATAGTTTGATTCCTATACTAATATTCATGGCTATCATAGCATCTGCTAATTTACTGCTAATTATTGCATCATACAGTCACAGAATAGCATTCCTATATTAAGTAAAAAGCTTACACATTTTGAAAAACGCTAGTTAATTTCAAAGCATGGTGACCAAGGAATCATTGGATGGACTAGAATATATTGTTAGGAATTAATAGCATTATATTAAGTTATTTAATAAACATTTATTTAATCAAACTTTGCAGTAATAACAGGCATAACTTGTTCGTAAGAAATTATTATAATAAGCTTTAAAACCACACAGTGCTATCATCTTGTTGTAGCAATATAGCTTTCCATAGATTTAGGTATACACAATGGCATCTAAAGTCATTAATATTATTATTATTAATCATTAATAGTCATGCTGAATAGAAGTGAAGTAGAGCGCCTATGTTTGCAATTTTCTCCATTGATATACCATTCAGAATATATTGTTCATCTCCTTGGGAAACTATGAAATATATACATCATAAAGAAGCAGAAAGCCAGCATATAAACCATGAATGTTGGGAAAAAAGGCTTGCCTCCATTTTAATAAATGGAATTTTATTTTAGAATTTTATTTTGCCATCTATATAATATAAAAGAATTTTATTTTGCCATTTATGAGATTGTAACAAATATATAAATTAGCTAATTAATTAATTAATTGATGAAACTTGTATCCCGCCTTTCTTCACCGGCCAAGGGGAACACAAGGCGGTATACAATATTAAAACAATGAGTATTAAAATCAACAATAAAAAGGTATTTAACAATAAAATATAAAAACATTTCTCTAAAATTATTAAAAACACACACATAACAATAGCAACCATGCAATCCCTTTCATACAGGGGAGTCATTTATTTTAAGCCTGCTGGAAGAGCCAGATCTTCAAGGCCCGGGGGAAGGCTAACAGATTTGGGACGGTCTGGATCCCCACAGGGAGCTGATGCCAGAGGGCCAGAGCAGCCAGAGAAGGCTTTCGTCTGCGGCCCTGCCAGCCAGCATTGCTTAGCTGACGGGACCCGCAAGAGGCCAACCCTGTGGGATCTAACGGGGCGCTGGGAGACATTATCTTTACCTCATGTTTTGTGCTTCTAATCATATCCTGCATATTTACTCTGAATATCTCTTAGGAGTTTCTTTTATTATTAATATCAAACTTTATCAAATTTGGAGACTACCATCTCACAGAGCAAGTTATTGTTTTTAAAATATAAGTTTAAATTTTTAAACTGAATCTTTAGACTTTAAAATAACACTAGAATGTTAAAATTGTGATCCTTGGAAATGGTATTGGTTTAAACCACAGTGCTGTTGTAATGATGATACATGCATCATAATAACATCTTACGAAAAACGTAATTATTTATGAATCACATCATAATGCAAGCACTTGTTCTGTTTTCTATTCTGTACTCTTAAATTTTTATTTATTAGTTTTTAAAAGAAAAAGCAAGCAAGAAGAGGAAAAAATGATACAAAACATATTTATATGTGGACAAAAGTATTACCAAGATTGTACAGTTAGTGATTACTATACCTGTATGACTCTGTACTTTAAATCATCCCGAGTCCTTGGAAAATAGGATGATATAAACACTTAAATAAATAAATAGAATAAAAAACTAATAATTTGCACAAAACCATCATGGCATGTATCTTATCACTTGCTAACCTCTTACCATCCCTTCAGATGTCTATGTACCTTGATACCACACAAATCATGTTATCAGCTCTTGGGAATAGGTTCTTATTCAGTTTAGGATCTCTTCCTTGTTTATCACTTGTTTTTAATTTCTATTTAGTATTTTAACCCTTGGAGTGAACTGAAGTTTTCTAAAGTTTGTTTCCTTAAATATTGCCTTCTGATTTTGATGTAGCACCATATTTATTTATTTGCATTTTTGTGTTCATGTTGTTGCTGAAGATAAGCTTGAATTTCCATTTAATGTTTTGTGTGCAACCAAGGCTATAAAATGAAGATCAGCCATCAATTGGCTAGAGTGACTTTCAGAATTCAGTGGCTGAGATTTTGCACTTATTAAGAGTTGAGTTGTTTACACCTTGGTCATCAGAAAGCCTACTTCTTATCCTTTTATTTAGTAAGTGAAAGTTAACAATATTCAAATTACTAATCAAATATTAAGATTTATATCTGAATGTACACTTCTGATTTGAATCCTCAACAGGGACCCCTGATAGATGTTTAGATACTATCACCCAAAAGAAGATAGGGTCAATTACATAGATGTTATTGCAAAGACAGTTACTCATCCACAAATATTTGTAAAATGTTTGTACTAAGAAACAAGCATTTTGAAGGGTGGGGTGATTTGCAGTATTACCATAAGAGCTGTCCCTGAACAATATATCTTGTTACATACTATATTAATAGTGCATAATCAAAAACAGTCCTGTAATTAGTACTTCAATTATCATTAGAGCCAAAATACATCCCCCAAGGGCTACTTGACTCCTACTCAGTCTTTGGAAAACTGCAATTATCATGCAAATCAACATGCCTTTACAAAGTTTATAATCAACTTTGCATTGTTCCTCAACTCTGTTTAAATTCAGAACTGATGGTGTTCTTTGAAAATCCTTAAGTGGGAGGATGATGACAGGGTAAGACTCCCTTCACCACCACTTATGAATAGATATTGTTTACTCTTCTCATTCTACCATCTCCTGGGACCACAGTGAATCTGTGGAAATGGGCGGCTTGCTTTGGTTTGAATAAAGGAAGCAGTGTTGTACACAAAGAGGGTTATACAGCTGGAGAAGGAATTGATGTATCTTCAAGTAAATCATCCCAAGAGTATATGTGCTTCGGTGTCAATTTTGAGCTCTCATCTGGGTTTATATATAGGTTAATTGAATATTCCCAAACTGTATTTTAAGGTATAAAATCAGCTGCACATTGTCATCTGCTATAATAGCATCTCTGACTAGTTGAACAAATGGGTCTGAGAATGCAATCTGTGTTCAATTCTTACATTCATATTGCTAGTTCATTTTGAGAAAATAAAAATATGTTATATATATATAAAAAATTAAATAGGCCATATTTATAGAATTTACAAAAAGTCATTAATGACTTTTCAGTTACAACACCCCAAAAAAGAGATTTAGAAGTTTGAAGTTCTGACATCTAAGTCCTTGTTGAAATGTATTTGAATATAAATAGCTCAGACTAGTAGTTGGGCTGTTGGGCTGAGCTCCAAACTTGGCAATTTGATTGCAAACATTTCATCACCTTTCGAGGAGACATCATCAATGTGCACTGACGATGTTTCCTTGAATGGTGACAAAATGTTTGCAACCAAATTGCCAAGTTTGGAGCTTAGGCCAACAGAACATCTAAATCCTCCCCCACAGTTACGTGACCTCAGTTTGGGCACTTGGCAGTTGGCCTTTATTTATGGCCATTTGCACCATCCTGCAGTCAAATGACTGTAATTTATAACTTCCCCTACCCCCGGGAATTGATAGTAACTTCCAGTTTCTGGCAAAAAATGACGCTTAGTGAAAAAGCCCCCTTGTGGCTAATCTAATAAAACTAAACTAAACTAAACAAAAACTAAAAATGGGTTTGGTTATAGACCACTGCAAAAAAGGTAATAAAATTGGATGGGCTTACATTATGGCCCGCTTTACGACTGTCAAAATGTATGTATGTTCCCTTTGATCGGGGAAATGAGGCGGAGTATAAATCAAATAAAATTAAAATAAAATAAATAAATAATTGAAATTGCAGACTTAATTATGCAATATTGAATTTGTAATTGCAGACTTGATTATGGTTGAAAGTTGAGGACTACCTATAAATACAAAAACTCTTTTCCCAAGCCACAATTAGCATAGCATTGTGCTTTTTATCTAACCAGTTTTAGTGGAATAATAGTTTCAAATTTTATGTTATCTTTTGGCTTTGAGATTAATTAATAGGAAGAAACAGCTTTCTCTGCCCTTACATATTCATCAGTAATTTAACTTTCAGTTCTTAGTGATCAACATCAGCAGTTAGAATTTTGAATTTGAGATTTGATTATTAGAATGGTAATGGGATTATAAAAATAATGTACATTATTGTGAATTTTAGAGTAAGAGTTTGATGCATTTTATCTATCTCTGTACCAAAGAAAATTGGAAGTCATTTTTTTCTATTATTTTATTTTTGTTTCTTTTTTGTATTTGACTTTTATCTTGCTTTTCCTTTTTTTCTATTCTTTTTCTTTTTGCTCATTTGTCTTCTTGGTTTTCTTTCTTTTCAATTTAGTAAAGACGTTATGTGTGTGTGTGAAATAAACATCAAATAACCACATGTGCATATAAGATGTACATCTACCGTGCACCCGCAATAGAAAACTTGCCATAGTTCCAAAATAGAAATGATTCCGAGCATTATATCTTAAGGTTTTTATGGTTTCATCCTGTGCATCTTGTCTCTAGAGCAAATCCCACTGACTTCAGTGTATTTATTGCCTAGTAAATGTACTTAGATCTACAACCTTATGATCCATATCTAATTTCATATAATCACGTATGAATTATTGTTTTCTGCAAAAAAAAAATTCCCCTCATTAACAATTTGAACAAAATGTAAAATCAATCCAATTCACTGTCAAATGTGAAGATATGCACAATATGTGCCTTGTTAAAAATGTAATAGACTATCCATTATGATTGTGCATGCATGTTAATTAATTCATATTTTAACATTACTTTTGAAATGTATAGATCTAATAATGAAAGTAATTATTCTAGGTCTAATATTCTAGGAAAAAATCAACAAAAATGATTTATTTCATTTTTAAAAATAAATAAATAAAAGTTGTATATTCACTATGGTAGACATAAAGAGAATCTCTTTAAAAAACCCTTTTCTCATGGTTTACTAAAGAAACGATAATCCCATGCCCACATTAACTGTAACCACAAATTTGTGTGGCCTGAACTTTGTTCGTTATTGACTAGTGACCATAGAGTGTTGTGATGATTTAACTATGAGACATGATATATCCAAAATTAAGAACTTTAAAGACCCACAGATTTTAGGGAAAGTGATTAAAACATTTATTTATTTATTTATTATTTGTATTTATACCCCACCTCTCTTCACCCGGAGGGGAACTCGAGGCGGCATATTACCAGCACATCAATCCTCATTGCAGGCTGGAGAATCCAAGCTGATTATTCAAACATACATATCCAAAGCTCTGCTTGCTTTCATGGAGAGGGAAGTTGAGGAGAGGACACAGAGAGGGTTAAGATTTGACCGGGGAAATGAGGCGGGGTATAAATCAAAATAAATAAGTAAATAAGATCCCACAGAACCTTCAATTATACGTAAATGTTTCTGATATTGTGATCCTTAACTTCACCAAGTGTCAGATCTTCCCTCTGCAGCATATCTGGGCCTTCACAAGCAACAACAACAAAAATCACAAACCTATGAGCTGAAACAATTTCAGCATCGCATTAAATTCGACTGGGCTTATGTTTTCGGTGACGATAGCTTTATATTGTATATATCATGATTATTTTTCGAAAATAAGTTTAAACGCTATGCAAGGAAGGAATTTCTGGAGGGGATGTTTTGCCATGATGCTATCATTGGTAATAAAATATAATTTCTCCTTTATCTGGAACGGCTCTAAAGCATTCTTTTGTTCAGTATGCTAACTATGCTATATAGATTAAGCAATATAATATGTAATATCAGTAGATGTACAGTATGTATGTATGATTCAGTAATAAAATGGATTCAAATCCAGTTAAAAAATTGTCCATTCAGGTTAAACTAGTTCCAACTGAAATGATCACAGTCAATCTTACATATTTTTTCATGAAATTCCACTGGCTTTCATCTGTGCAGTCCAATCCGACACTTTAGCCTTTGTTCCTATGGCATCCTTCATGTCTTAAGGTTCATGTCTTAAGGTTAACCATGTGCAGTAAAGGTTGTGAGCTTTCCAGAGCTCAAAATCACAGAGAGAAGCCATAGGTAGAAAAAAAATTTCAGTACACATAATTATTGTCTTAAATAAATATGAAGTTAACATTGATATGAAGTAGTGAACATGCCTGCAAGGACACCCACACAGTTGTTTCTTCTCTTCATGTGTAGAATTGATTTAAAAATGCTTGAAGAAATTTAGTTGTCAGCAATTGCTGTGCTGCAGGAAGGCTGTTGTTTGATAAAAGAATTGGACTGAACTGTTGAGGAAGTTGTGGTCTTCCTGCACCAAGCAACAGGTTGGGCCCTTACCAATTTTGGAATTTCACATATTTCACCATGCCATATTAAAAATCTGTCTCCAGAACTAAATTCTTTAACTATGTACAATAGTGCTACTTACACGAGTGGGCCAATTTTTATGGCTACCTCTGATCAAACCCCAATGTTTCTAGCAGTGGTACCATACTGGCACAAGAGAGGTCAGCTCTGTGAGCCAGCTAATCTACCAGTCTAAACCTTTCACACATTGTGGTAAGGAGATACACTAAATCATGTTGACTTTGTAGTGTTTCCATTAGTAACATAAATGGAGACACATTCCTTGTGTGTCCTGTCACAGTTGGCCAATAAAGAATGTTCTAATTCTAATAAAGAACATTAATTAGAATGATCAAGTAATGGACATTCTGATAAGAGTTTTCTTGGTAAAAATATGAAATTAGTTACCATTGCCTTATGGAGTATAATTTTTCAACTTCCTGATCTTGCCTCATGCCCCAAGATATCCTGCGGTCTCCCATTTAAGTACAACGCTACTCTGACCTTCTTTAACTTTCAAGATAAGCAAAGTTGGCCATAGCACCATCCATCTGGGTGTTATGTACCAGTAATGACATGTAATTTTAACCCCAAGCAATATACGGTAGTAAATTATAATGACTATAATTGCTGCTTGTTTTCATTTTCCGTTGTAATTTGTTTTCTTTAGCCTTACATTTTTTTCTCCTTTTGGCTTTTGAGACTGGTTTTTGCAAATGGAAATGCAGTATTTATTTTATCCTCCTTTAAAAAAAAAATTGCAGATCACCAATTAAGGAGAATTTAGTAGAGAGTCGCAGAATGATTGCAATTCATGAACAAAGAAAACCTGAACATAAAAAATGTCAGGTATTTACTTTGCTTAAAATACGTATGGTAGTGGAATTATGCAAACCTAATTTGCGTTGCTTGCTAGAATCTTGTTAGAGAGGCAATATTGTGATGGGGAGGAAGGATCAGTGACAAAACTTTGACAGATGGTCTGCGTGGGAGAAGGTAGCACAGCTGTTGCACTTGCTGCTACTCTCTTTCCCCAAAAGTGATATTACAGGGAAATTAACCAAAACACTGAAGAAAATAATTACTCAGCTACTACTGTTATAGCTAACAAGTAATCTTCATGCCTAATACTGTTAACTATCTGATGCTTATCCTTCTCTGATAGATGATACCGGTACATAGATAGAAGTTGCTAGATATATGAACATCAGTAATATGTAGCAGAAATGAGATTCGAATGATGATAATTCTGGGGTTACATTTCTTATTCTAAAGAAAACTAAGATTTGGGAATCAATTGAAAAAGAAAACTGGGATTCTTCAATGAGTGATGTAGAAAAACCACAAGGTATGTGTTTCAGTATCCAAAAATGTCTTTGTTGATACGCAAATTAGCATTTCAGGAATCTTGTTCTTACCATGACAGTCATACTAAGGTGTCCTTTTTCATAATTATATACTATTATATATCAGTGAACAGGAATAAATTACTTAAGCTTATGCTGGAAATAAATTTAGAAAAGTGTATGTAAAAAAAGTGTTTAATTTGCCACAGATCAGTTATTAAGATATTTGCTATTAAGACTACAAGGATTTTCATTTTTCTTCAATATAGGAGTGCACAACTCTTTTTGGGGTGGGGGGGACGACACTTGTTGAATGACATACCAGGTGGCATATCCCAAAATTGGCTTAATTTAATATAAATTGCACATATATTAAAATGCAAGTAATATTTCGTTCTTTGATTTGAATCCATAGATTTCGTTCTTTGCAATTCTTTGCTTTTTATACTTATACTAGCTGCTTACCCGGCCTTGCTCGGTTTTTTTTTTAAATCCGAAAAAATTAAAGTTGTGCTGATGTGTCCTCTTGTGATTTATGTTCTTGATGTTGTGTACCATGAATACTGCTATGTGTATAGTATGTCTGTCAGTATGCTGCCTGCCATGGTGTAATTTTTCTTTTCTCCAATAAGTGATT